>JAFVLL020009792.1:0-27381 GCA_021397915.2 Tor tambroides | reverse complement strand
CAATACACGGATATAAATACAGCTGACATACCTCCATTTGTTTGACGGTTAATCAGCATCCCTCCACCACCCCTTCTCCTCCACCATCACTAAAGCTCTCACCATACTGGGGGGGTACTCTGGGTTCGGGCAATTCCCGAGCTCGGAGCCCTTCCCCAGGACAGCATGCCAACAATGTTTTACCATACTCGCCAAATACGCATTACGTTACTCGTGCTAAATATATGGAAGTGTGAACTCGTGAATGTGTCTGTGCAGGTGAATGCTCAAATTCAAACTTGTTCAAAATGCTGTTTTGATGAGTTATTATAATGTAAGCATAGGCAGTTTGTCTTAAGTGAATACAAAGAGGTGGGAATTATTTTTTAATATGTTTACTTGAATTCTCGTTAGATACCTGAAAAACTACTTAAGTTTTTGTGTACTTAATTTGTATCTGTGTATTGCTGTTTTTTTATTATTTTTATATTTTTAAAATTATTGATATATTTCTTCTATTGATTGCATTGAATACACTGCATTTTTTCTTTTTTAATTCTTAATCAGTCTTTAGTTATTCGAATTTTTACATTATTTTTGAATGTATATTTTACTACTACTACAACTACTGAAATTTTGGAACTGTAAGAACCATTTTACAATCAAATTTTTGCATGCTGATTTTTTCTCAAATAACATTGCATTCAACAGTGGAATTCAGTTGTAATATCCAAACAAAACAACACATCTATCAATATTCACTTATCTGTGCGCACCTGTGACCAGTCATCTCTCTTAACAGTATTTATTGGACGTTGTCCAATCCTGTTTGCCTCCCTAAAAAGTAACTGTAAACAGAATCAGAAGGCTGCAATCCAGCAACCGGTTCACTTCACTAGCACACAGAACTAGATACTGCAAGAACAGTGTTGGTTGTGCTTAAATTTTTTGTACACACAATGCAATACTATAGCTTTAAATGATAAACATCAGTGCCAAGCTGCACCTCATCTCCTAAACAGATCAGAAGAGTGTTGCAAACAAGTACCTGTCTATCCCCAAGATGACTCTGTCCATCTTCGGACATGCAAACTTCTGTCTGACCAGTACCGTCTCATGACCAGAGTCCCCTTCACAACCACAGCAGCTCCCCATTCCCGACCCCATCTCTGTCCGCGCTATCTCCTGTCTCTGCCTGTCTTAGTCTGCCAGGACAGGACACGCGATCTGATGCTGCACTAAGATGCCAATGCTAATGTTTGCAGTGACGGCACTAGGGGTTCAGGAAGCCAACGCCTCCTGTTTTCACAAAGCATGCCTTTAGCTATAGCCTCATCTGCCTCTCAATTTCTCCTTTGTCCCGCCACCTCCGGCTAGTGCTCTGTCCTGCAGATCCCACCGCACAGCCCACAGCCACTGATATCCATCACAAGCAGACATGACAGAGAACACTGTTCCATATGAATGCATGCATACTGTGAGACAAAGACACACATCAAATCTCAAGTGCCTAACAAGTGATATATCACATTTACTCTGACCTTGAACAGAAGGAATGGTTTGATTTTGATTTTTTTTTCTCACTGTCTGTCATATTGCACTGCCAAAGAGAGCCTTTTGTGAAGGTTTTCAATTCAGAAATCACCATCTGTGGTCTGGAAGAGAGAGATTCAGGTAAAAGAGAGCAGCATCCTGTGGTGCAGTTTGTAAGCCTGATAATCCAGAGAAGGTGACCTGCTAGATGGAGGTGGCGTGCCCTCTACCAGCATCAGATATGGGACAAGGTTGAAAAGATGAAAAAAAAAAAATCTTCTAATCAGACCCTCTCTCTTTCTTTTTGTGGGTCATTTTAATTGACTTGTCTTGCACAGCTATGATAGCAGCAAAGAAATTACAATGCAATCAGACAGTCTGGGGGCAAATCTGATAGTATCTTCAATCACAAACAAGCTCATGATACATATTTAGCTCAGTAGAGTTCTTTCTCTGCCCGAGAAAAAAAGATGTCTCTGCGATGCTATCTTTTTGTGGTGTGGAAGTGATTTTTTTTGGATGTCCAATATTGTTATCAGCAGTCTAAAGTTTTTATATCTAATAAAGGTAGCGCTTTACCATAGGGACTAATTCTTACTATTAAATAGTTGCTTATAGCATACATATTACTAGCACATTGGCTGTTTATTAGTACTTATAAAGCACTTATTCTGCACGATCATATTCTACATCCCTAATCCTACCCAATACCTAAACTCAACAACTACCTTACTAACTATTAATCAGCAGCAAAAGGTTTATTGAGGCAAAAGTCATAGTTAATGGTTTGTTAATAGTAAGAATTGGACCTTAAATTAAAGTGTGACCCCAATAAATTTAAACTAATATCTACTTTTCAAATATGAAATGAATATAAATAATTATGTTATAATTATAAATGAATGCATGAACATTATCAATATGTAATTAAGTACGTTTGAGGACTGTTTTTTTTTTACTCAGATTCCCACTTTTCCCCTGCTGCCTAAAGTTCTGATGCCTGATGAATATAATATAAATGTTTTAAAATATATACATCAGATCTTATCAGATTTAAAGATTTTACATCAAGATGGCAGACAGCAGGCAGACTTTTGGTAGTTTGTGAGTTGAAAGAAAGTCTCTTATGTTCACAGAAGCTGCATTTATTTGATCAAAAATACTGTAAATACTGTAAAAATATTTTGTAATATATTTTAATATGTTGTTTATTTCTGTGATGGCAAAGCAAAATTTTCAGCAGCTAAACAGGATCCTTCAGAAGTGTTTCCATTTATTTGAAAGTTTATTTAAAATTGAAATCTTGGTCCCACTTTATATTAGGTGGTCTTAACTACTATGTACTTACATTTAAATTAATCATTTGAATGATACAATGCACTTATTGCATACATGTTTTTACATTGTACTTATATTCTAAAAAAAATACCTGCATGTAATTACATCTGTAATTAATTTCTGTAATTATATTTTGCCCCATCCCTTACACCTTAAACCAACCCATACCACCAAACCTGTCCCTAACCTTACCCGTATCCCACCTCAATAGCACCTCAATAGCAGTGTTTTGCAGTACAATATGAACACAATAAGTACATTGCACATATTTTTTGATGTAAGTACATAGTAGTTAAGGCCCCGTAATATAAAGTGGGACCGAAATCTTAAGTAAAATGACTTTACTGTCACTTTTGAAAAACGTAATGTGTTCTTGCTGAATAAAAGTATTAATTTCTTTTAAAAAATTGAATGGTAGTGTAGATAGTCTGGGGATCAGAAAGCCTATATTTTGTTTGCACACTGAGAAAATACATATTTACCAAAGAACATGTATTTACTGTATTCATCCTCAGTATTTCTGTCTGTATGGGACCTACAAGTTGTCATAGCCTCAGTGATCTAACACAACAAAAGCTACAATTTGACATAGGGCTGTGCAATTAATCGAAATTCAGTTTCGATTTCGATTTCGGCCTCCAACGATTATGGAAATACAGTAATCGAGATTAAACGATTATTGTGCCCCATCCCGCCCCCTTTCCAGCGGTGCTCTTTCGTTCCTCCATGAAAGCCCAATTTCACGTGCAAATCAGCAAAATCATGTAACGAGACTTTTGCAAAATGGGACGTGCTTGATTTATTTAAGTTGATTAGATCTATTCATTTTTTTAAAAAAAAAAGCGTGAAAGAGAACTTGCACTTTCTCGGGAAGATTACAGTGTATGCGCTCAGAGACGGAACACAACACGGACATGTAAAGTCATCTTTTAGCGCCTAAACGGTCAAATACACGCAAAAATGTGTCAAAATGCGGCGCTTAGTAATAATTCACATAAACCCTCATCGGTTATGTAATAAATTAATGTAAAGAGTTGAGAATGAAAATACATGTGTAACAGTAAATTGGATCCGTGCGGCTCTTAAAGTGACAGCGGGCTATATTCCTGCGGCCGACTGTGTGCTTAATATTAATCAAACAACAGAAGACAAATTCAAAATCACTCACTGCTCTTGAGTGAAGGACTTTTGAAGCTTTAATTAGAAACAAAGGAAGTTTAATTCTTACAGTGAAGACTATGCTGATTTATTTTACATTAGGTTATTCAATTTCTCTAGGCTGTTAACTGAATACTTTAGACTTGCATTAAAAAAAACTTAAAGCACAGTTTGTTTCATTTGTATCTTTTTTTATTCTGTTGTATTCTTTTGCTTTTTTTATTACTGACAATTGAGTTATTTTCAATAATTTTGAGGACCTTTTTTTTAACTAATATTAGTTACTCTAGTATTCTGCTGTGATATTGAGAATTGTGACATTTCGCTGGTCTCTAAAATGTAGATGTCATAGCAACCTTATTTACAGAAAATATATATTTGAAATACAGTATATCACTATCTTTAAATAAATCTTTCATATAAAGTTTTGGTCATATGGCCCACTAATAATCGTTTTAAATAATCGTGATTACAATATTGACCAAAATAATCGTGATTATGATTTTTGTCATAATCGAGCAGCCCTAATTTGACAATTATTTGCTTTCTGAAAGACTTTGTGGAAATAAACACAACTGAATTGTCTGAAATGTCTAATTTTCTTCAAAACCACTGAATACAGTATGTTGAATAATTCCTCATACTGTACATATTACCTCTCAATATCCATCATTTCACTGCTTGCAGTCTAAAAAATTCTCTTCATTAAGGTCACATAACTTGTCAAACAAGTTTTAAAAAACACTAGGTCCACACAGACTTCAACACAAGTTCAGAATAATGAAAACCAAACGTAGCTCTCACACTCCCTGTTGGTGCTGGAGATGTAAGTCAAGTGTAACAGTAAAGACAGGATCTGAGAATCAAGTTACAAAGACAATGTGCTCAGTGGATTTCTCCCACTCTCACAGCCTGGAGGCACATTAATATGTAATAGCTCAGGAAAGCTCACTCATCTTTATCATAAAGAGATTCATTAATATGAACCACATTGGGCCGCTTGGCTCAAGCCCTCTTTAGGCCAGAGAAACATCCTTGTTTCATATCCTAAGGGTCTAGGCTGTGCATGATTAATCATTTAGTTGCTATGGAGCTTGAATTCAACCACAAACAGTTCAGAAAAAAGTTAAAATAAACCATGTATTTGTGGTAAGCATGTAGGGCCTACTACACTCATGGGATACTCTTATACATTTGTACAACTGAAACGGTCTGTAATATCCATAACATTAACATTATCCAGACCTGTTGAAAACCAAAAATGTGACTCATTCCCATACACACCCCCTGCTGACTGTTAGGGTAACTACAGTCCAAATGATGTGTAATGCACACTGGGCATCACTGTGAATGGGTGTTTACCAAAAGACTACACTAAATGCTTCTGTGGAAGTTTGCAAGGTTAATAGCTTTGTTTGAGAAACCTAGTAGCAAATACTTCCTTTAGCACATCTGCACTTCTTTGTAAAACTGCGCTCCATTTCCCGCCCCTAAAATGAACTGTTGTTGGTCAAGAAATGTGTAGTATTTGGACAAAATTACAGTGACCTTATCAGTAATTGATCTGTGCAAACTAAAAGTGAAACTGTTGTTTGATGCAAGACAGTTGGCTTTAATCAATTATTGCTTTATTGCATCTCACCCAACTGATAAAACAATGAGGACCAATCCTAATCATTTTTGCATGGAGAAAAGAAAACTGTGCAGATAATGATCACCAGGAAAAAAACAAAACAAACTTGTTTTACATCATATACTACCTGATAAAACAGATCAGCGTAAACCAACACCAAGTTGGAAAAAAAAAAAAAATCAATATAATGCAAAGTAAGCAGTTTCACTGCAAAGGTTCATGTAGTAGCAAGAAGGTGTTTTCACTGAATACAATCCCATAATTCACTGTATCAGTCTCCATGTATGCAATGCAAGATGGCAGATGCAGGGAGAGAAAGTACACTAACGTTTAAAAGTTTAGGGTCAGTAATATTCATTCATTTATTTATTTGAAAATGCTTAATTGATTGATGTCATAAAAGTGTACTTTCACATCATATCACGTAAAAGTACTTTATGATTTGGTGAGTAAACTAAAATTTACTAGCCAATCATGATTCTATTGCCATGGTAATAATATTTCACAATATTACTGTTTTTACTATCTGTTTTGATGAAATAAATGCAGCTTTGGTGAGCATAAGAGACTTCTTTCAAAAACATATCAACCCCATATTTTTAAATTATTTTACTTGTAGTACTGTATATTTACATACATACATTTATATAAATATACATGCAATATCACATTGTAACTAGACCTTTACACACATTTAGGACTCTTATTCCCCCAAAGAAAGCTACAACGCTGGATTTATGGCAGCGGTGACAAGGCACAATAAGCGTCAGATGTGCTTCATCAAGTGCTGCCAGCATTTTTCACAGCCCATCTCTCAGCCACACACTCCTGCTATAAGCTAATTGGTAATACGTCAGATCCTCCATCATATCCACCTCCAACAATCATTGGTCATCATTCTTCAGCCTCTACTTCCCTAGAGGAGGGAATGGAAAGGCCAGAACAACAATAATCAGTAGATAGGCGGATCGTCAGTATTAAATACGTCAAACCCTGAGTAAAGACAACATTCCCTCTCAAATATTACAGCTGACTTTCAGGAACTTGTTAAAGTTAATTATCTACTTGATCCACAGGATCACAAGTTTATTTCCTCTTTATTGCACAGGGTTTTGTTGTTGCATGATTGGGCACTCCTATTTCTGGATGCCCGAATGTCATTGGTGGCCTGCATAACTAGTCATAGCTTTTGAAAATATGATCACAACGTCTCAATTATCTGCCACGAACCTGATTCAACCACTGGAATGTTTGTTAGATTAATTTCCTGTTGGGGCCATGAGAGGTTAAAAAATTTATAAAAGGATGAAGAAATACTGCCACAATAGATTCTGGTCCTTGCTTGAAAGCTGGGTTCGGGCTGCTGCTCTAGCAGATATTATTCTGTGTGAGTTACTGCCCTGAAACTCATAATAATTTAATCATACCAAATGCTTTCAAATGTTTCACCATTTGCCTTTAATACAGTTTCCAACCTTCTTAGAATAGATTCATACAACTTCTGAATAGCCTCCATCTGAATGTTGTCTATCAGAAGTTCTCCCAGTTCTTTCAGAGATATTGGAGGAGAGAACTGGCTTTTCACTCTTCTCTATAAAACTACCTACAGTGGTTTGATAATATTCAAGTCAGGTATTGGTCAGGGCAGATGTTGAAGTTCATCTCCCTGATCACGACACCATATTTTTCAATTGCAGCTCCTTCATGGATGCTGGATTTGTGAAGTTCTCAGTTGTTGTTTTTTTGTGCAAGCAGGGTCTTTAAGGTGAATACTGAGCTTTTCTGTAGTAATTCTGTGTTGTTTGGACACAATCCTTCTTAGTTATCAACGGTCCCTATCAGTGAATTTCGGTTTTTTACCCACTATTCTGCTTTGATCATAAAGTCTGGCCATTCTTTATGTGCGCAGTCATAATCATAAAGACCGTTGTTCTTAAAACATGAAACAAGGCTGTTAAAATTAGAGAAGCTCCTGCTAAACTGGTTCCCATGATTTGTCCTTTTTGGAAGTCTGAGAAGTCACCCATTTCACTTATGGCTTATACTAAACACATATGTGACCCTGGACCACAAAACCAGTCATAAGGGTCAATTTTCCAAAATGTGTACATCTGAAAGCTGAATAAATAAGTTTTCCATTGATGCATTGTTTGTTAGGATAGAACAATATTTGGCTGAGATACAACTATTTGAAAATCTGGAATCTGAGGGTGCAAAAAAATCAAAATATTGAGAAAATCACCTTTAAAGTTGTCCAAATGAAGTCCATAGCAATGCATATTTACTAATCAAAAATTAAGTTTTGATATATTTATGGTAGGAAAATTACAAAATATCTTCATGGAACATGATCTTTACTTAATATCCTAATGATTTTTGGCATAAAAGAAAAATCGATCATTTTGACCCATACAATGTACTTTTGGCTATTGCTACAAATATACCGTGCTACTTAAGACTGGTTTTGTGGTCCAGGGTCACATATACTGAATGACAACCTAAACAATATAGATAGCGAAAGGATAAATAAAAAATAATCACAACATTTTTTATTTAAGCCAACAAAATGATAGTAACCCCTATAATAATGGGTGTTTGCATTACTTTCTCCAACCCCTGTAACTCTTAGTTTCATTCAGCTTTTTGTTCCCTAATCACACTTCATGTCACACTATACAGATTCAGTCAGGTGAGCTACAGTAGGAAGTCACTACTACATCCTGTTTGTCTTTAATCAAACAGGCTCCACCCATGCAAGATCCTCAAACAGACTGGCGTGTGAATGTCATGTGATGCATTTTGGATTTGTCAGCAAATAGGCCTATACAGTCATGCCGGTGTAATCTGAGTGTCTTCTGCTCTTTCATACTTAAGATCACAGCTCTGATTGCAAGTACAGTATATGATCATCATCTTTGCATCTGTGCTGATCAACCATCTGTTGAGTCTCGCTAGTCTAATGTCAATTTCATCCCCAAATCAGCACTTCATGAGTTAAAAATCTAGACAGCCTGACAGTGATTCCAACTATGTTTATTCAGAGATTTCTTCTACTCATCCTTAGACCCTGAGCCAACTCTGAGGATCTGAGAAATCACTGGGAGAGACAAGAGACTCAAATGTGGAGCACTACAAGCCAGATATGAGATTAAACACACACCTTGCACAGATCCGACTAGGAGATGATACCAACGCAAACATCTTGGAGCAGAACAACAAGGCAACCCAAAAAAAAAAAAAAGACTATAATTTTAGGGGATATTTTTGAGATGCACACTGCTATGGCCAAGTCAGTCTATAGCAGAGGTTCTAAAAACAAGCAGCCTTGCCATAATTATAGCAGAAATACTGAAGAAACTATCTTACCTTCCATGAGGCGCATTTGAAAATTGTGTTGAACAGACAAAATCATGTCATTTCAAAAGAAATCCACACTAGCAAGAATTCTGCATGAGGACGAAGATTTCCCCACACAGATTTTGCATCGGATTCAGTTGGTCTCTGAGTTTGGAAAGCTGCTTGGTTTGAAAGTGACTGTGCCTGTGAAATTTTTTTTAAAATTTCACTAAAGTGGCTGGACCTTAAGAACCACTGATCTATAGTGTATCAGCAAATCTATTCAACTGCATCAAACAAACACCTGCATAGGATCCATTGCTGCAAATGCCTTTAGACTTGCAATAGCAGAAGGTCAAAATTTTGTAACTTACATATTCATAATGTATGTACAGTACTATAAACTTAAGATATTTTTAGGTATACAGCACACAGGGAATGAGTATTTCAAACTTACTGTGTGTGCATGAAGCATCCCTAAAAAGCATTCAGCTTTATCTAAACAGCATTTCGGCGAATTATGGTACAGTAGCACTGTTTTGAGACTCTGCTAACATGAGACATCAACTGTAAATTGAAAGGGGCGTGTACACCTGTTCTGTAGACTTTGTACTTGAATGCCAGTCTTCAAAGACAATAACTGTGCATGTACTGTAGCTTACCTTTGATACCTCTCGTGCACAATTCTCAATAATCATTTTTTTGCTGATGCAGGAGGAAGACTAGTAGTACAGCCATATTAAGCCCTCTTATGACCTGTAATTCACCTGACGCACTACAGGACCGCAGTAAGGTGTAATTACTATAAACACATCCACTTACTCAATAAAGAAACTCGCTCCCTCCTTCGTAAACCCTTCCTCCCAACCTGTGGGTAGATCTAGGAGGCAAGAAAAATAGCACGTTTGCGAAACTTTTAGCATTCAATTATTCTTTATGCGTATGCAACACGAAATAACACTTCAATATTGAATTGGAAATGAAAGCCTAAATTGCACTTACCGGATCGGATCATGTGTCCAGAATTGACAGGTTCACCAGTGCAGGGATGAAGCCAAGAAGTGCTTCTCGTCTCATCGCTGGCAGGAAAACAAACCACCTGTTAGCGATGCAATTGGCTGGGAAACACGCGAACGGTATGAGAAAGAAATTCTTTCGAATGCAATAGTAAACATATATCCTCACTCTATGAAAAAGACCCTGCCATCCTTGCACACCCCATAAGAGTAGTTCTCAGGTAAGTTGTCCCGCCGGAGCGGCGCCGCCATTATTCCCGTGTAAAGTCCTGTCTACCTCATATTCCCTCCTCGCTGTCCTCCCTTCGTAAGCGATCAGTGCTCGGGCAAAAGGCGATTAAAGGGGAGGGCTAACTTTGCACTTGGCTTTCAGTGAGCAAGGTTGGCCGACAAAAAAAGATAAATTCCTTACAATACAGACTATCGTCCTGCAACGTAAGGAAAATCATTGCTCACGCTCTTGAGATATCATATAATAACAATATAATTTTTTTTCAAAACAGATTTAGTCAATTTTGTCTGGATGTAGGCTATATTGCGTAGTGCTTGGTGTTCCAATAAATTGAATGTTCCCTATGCATGTTTTTCTAAGCATTGATTGATTGATTGATTTATTTGATTGTCTGTTATTTGTGTGGTCCTTTGTTGCAGACTGTGGGTTGCCAGGTCTGCCTGTGTAGCTAATATAAACGCATACAGCTTCTTTTTCATCAGTTAGGGAAGTTTTATTTACACAGATGTAGGTTTGTTAAAGTTTCTGTAAGTTTTGTGGCATTTAAAAAATGATTTGATAATTTATTTTAAACAGTAAAGCACTGAAGAGTGCCTTAAAACTCTTTACATAAGGCTAAAAATACAAAATATACTGATTAGTTCCCTTAAAATTAATACAAGTTTTTTATTTGTGATTATTTATTATTTGTGATGTATTTATTTATCTTATGTCTGTGGACATACTACTTCAGTTATAAATTCCCTTATTGTTTCCATAGAAAATAGTAGCCAGATGACCTGTTTCCACTTATAATCTGCAGAAGTTCCACAAACTTGGCAACCTGCCTGTTCGTATTACTCATAGTTACTTATGTTTACAGTAAAATTTATTTTGCAGTTGTTAGCTTAAGTTATTTCTTTTTGATCCAGTTTAGCAGGTTGATCCAGTCGTATTAAACATATGTTGATATACTGACCAGTTCATTTTAATTTTACCACATAAAACACACACATAAATAAAAGGGCTTTGAATTCTACTGATATAAAAAGATGCAATTGGCTAGGTTCTGCTCTTTTTTAAATTATAAAAATTATAAGATACATTTCTTTATTTATTCATTTTCATATAGATAAGAAGACAGTTGTGTGTGTCCTAAAATAGCTGAATTAAGCTGAAAAAGTCAAATCAAAATAAATAGCTTTATACACAAAATAATTATTTGGTAACACATTGCAGTTTAACATTTCTGAGAAAGCAGAAAAACATTTTGTCAGTGTAATACTGTATGTCCACCATATCGCCATATACTGACATGGACATACTGTAGATCGATTCAAAAATAAAAAATATATAACCATTTGAATACAGATCATGGCACCACTGCTGCTTCAAACATTTCCTTTGTGATCTTAACAGTAGACGCTGATCATTTGGCAGTGGCATGAAAAAATACAAATACGACTTATTATAGGGCTGCCAGTACGTAAAAGGTTCACTCAATATTCTGATATGATCGTATTGTGACACCTAGTGGCAAGTCAGTAAAAAGCTAAAGTTACTGATAACATTTCTGATCGCTGGGATTACCACCATCAGTCCCCGTTGGTGAGGGAAATGAGATGGTGGAGAAAAAGATGATGAGGAAGGAGTGTTTTGAGAAGATGAGTCTGGGTCAGCAAGTGAAGGACCAAGCTACTTTCAGTGGTCTTGAAATCCTTCCCCCTGCAAACCCCTCCTGGACCAGTCAGTCCATCTCCAGCTGATAATAACAAAGTGACATTACAGTTGAGGGTGAGTTTACATCCATAACACTGCTGTCAGTGCTTAAAATTTCATGTTAACTAAAATTATTTATCTTTTAGAAGACATTTTGAGCTGGTATGACATCGATGAGAGAAGATAGTATGGCGCCGCCTGAAGGGAGACACTTGGAGGATGGCCATGAAGTATCGTTATTTTACAATATTTAGCTAGCAAATAGTTTTATTTCAGGAATAAATGTTAATTGTTTAGTATACCACTACTACTACTAATAATAATAATATTTTTTATTTCACTATGGCAAATTATTTTATCGCCGTCTGTTTAAAATGTGACTGAGCAGCTTATCTCACTAATAAATAATTGTTAATGGCTAAATAGTAACATTAATAATACTTAATTGTTTTAACTCACTATAGAAATTGTTTTATCTCAATCTCCTGCAGCAGAATCCAAGCTAGCAGATTGGATTGGATATAATCCTTCTCTATTCGTGGTTTAACACTGTAAAAAATGATCTCGCATTTTAGTTGTTTGAATGATTTTTTTTAAGTTGACACAACTTGCAGCTTCGAAATTTGTTCATTCAAATTAACATTTTAAGTTTTCACTGTCTCAACTAGTTTGTAAGTTCACTGAACTAGAGTATTTGCACCCGCAACTCAAAAAAAATATGTTGAATCAATTCAATAACGATGTCACGTTGTCAACGTCACTTATCGCGAGATCTCGTGAAGACCACAGCAGACAGAAAACGTTCGTCAGCCATCTTGATGAGCTGCTCCACAAAGCTGGGAAACTTTCTCAGTCAACAAATTTGGTAAGTACATATTTGTATTTATTGGTTTAATGTGTGTACAATTACGTATGTTGTCTAAGAAGAATACACATGTGGTTTAAAACACTGTATTTTCTAGTTATATGTATGCCAGTGTTTCGCGGCACTATGAATCCTCGAAATACACGCAGTTCGTACAGTATTTTCCACATAAATATTATAATACATATTCTTCCATGCGGTACTGCGCTGAACGTATCTGGAAAACGATAATATACAGTTTGATATGTATTATTTGAGCCCAGTGCTGCGGAGACCATTCAAACAGAGCGCGAGATGGAGCTCAACGGACAACTGTATGGATTTAGAACGGCGGGAATTTTATAAAATTGCGTCTGTAAACTTGACAGCGTTTTATACTCCCTAAAAGACGTCCATCAGATGCATTATACATAGGTGAAAAATTGGGGGGGGGGACAAGATTACTCGAACTGTCCCCTTTCTTCAAGTTATAAGCAAAACACATGAGCAGCTCCCTCAGCGTTCGTTTGGAGCTCGTGCATTTGATATTGCTCACAAGCTTGATTCAGGCGAAGTTAAACTCTTCTTTCAGATTTCTGAAGTAACGTTAAAGTTAGTTATTGAAGTGCCTCACCGGAACTCACTGTAATGCTGCGTGAATATACCTATACGGTCATAAGTAGACATACACTACCAGTCAAAAGTTTTTGAACAGTAAGATTGTTTATGTTTTTTTTTTTTAAAGAATTCTCTTCTAACGTTACTCACCAAGCCTGCATTTATTTGATACAAATACAGAAAAAGCTGAAGTAAAAGGACTGAAGTAATGATGCTAAAATTCAGCTTTGAAATGACAGGAATAAATTGCATTTTAAAATATATTCAAATAGAAGCAGTTATTTTAATTAGTACAAATATTTCACAATTTTACTGTTTTGCTGTATTTTGGATCAAATAAATCTTACTGTTCAGAAACTTGACTGGTAGTGTACATTCAAAACTGTAGGCTTTTGAATAACAGTAATAATAGCTTATATCTTGTATAAACAGCTCTGCAATAAGGATGGACACAATGTGTTAAATTAGCTTTTTTTGTTCTAATTTCATGTGTTAAGTAATTTAAAAGCCTTGTATGGATTGTAATAGGGCTTTGGTAATTGAAACGTAAACTTGTCATGACATTTGACTTTCTCTGAAAAGATTTTATTTGTTTATTTTACAGTGTTAACATGTTTCTGTGTTTTTCATGTTTATGATATTCTGGAATGACTGAAGATCAGCGCATAATTAAAAAATCTTTTGGATCACGGCACATTGTAGAGCTTGGACAAAGTTGTAAGTAAATGTATTTACTTTATAAATGCACATATTGGAGTCTGTAAACTTTAAGGCACATTTTAATGCTTCTCTTTATTTTTATTATTGCACACAGGTTCTGAAGAGGAATTCATCAAGGACATAGTTTCAGCCCCAAGACATCATACCTATGGACCGCTGGCTAAACATCTGATGAATATGGCACACAAAAGTGGAAAAATTTCAGGAGTTTCTAAGTCGTCATCGGATTGGTTAGATTATACAGGATTTCCGGGAGATGTGTATGTCACGTTCTTTAACGTTCCGCCTGGAAACAAAGATGCCAAACCCCCTCATAAAAAAAGAAAGCCGTCGTGTTTACAACTGTGACGACGAGCACTTAAAAGGATCAACTAAACGCTGGATTTTCAAAAGTATGTGAAATGTTTAAAGTTTGTGGCATAGAATCTCTAAAGTACGTCTGAGAGTTTTACACACCGGTCTGTTATTGTGGCGACATTTCCACACCCCGAAACTTGACGCTGAATGAAACTTAACTGTGATTGGTTGTTTGACATGTCGGTCAAACGGCCTCATGGGTGGGCCTTGGCCAATGAAAGCTGCCATGGACTCCAGACCTTCAGCCGTGAGTCTGAAGGTCCGGCTACACGGGACAGTTTTGGGTGACCAGAGTGAGCACCATCAATCTGCAGTGATGTGGTCCTTGTAATAGAAGAAGAAATCTTGGTAATCTGGGGTTGTAACACGTTGTGGTGTTGTGTACTGCATTTGACTATCCGGGACTTACATATTGTTGCACTTTTGTTGGTTTGATTGCTTCTGTTGTCCTCGGTCAGTTTGGATAAAAACATGTACTAAATGATTAATTGTAAATGTAATGATATGATATGATACACTGTACTTATCTTACGATACACAGTACATTAGCAGTACTAAAACAAAGCCAAAACTGTGTTAAAAGAATATTTCACACAAAAATGAAAATTTGCAAAATTTTGTTTTTTGTTCAGTAAAAGATTTTTAGCTGAAATTCTTGGTGAGTCATTAAATTTAAAGAGTTTCAACAAAAATGAAAATTCTGTCATTAATTACTTGCCCTCATTTCGTTTCTAACCCGTAAGACAAAGAGCACAAATTAAGATATTTTTGTTGAAATCCGAGATCTTTCTGACCCTGCATAGGAAGCAAGTGTACCACCATGATCAAGACCCAGAAACATTGTAAGGACATTTTACATGTGACATCAGTGGTTCAACTGTAATTTTATGAAGCTATGAGAATAATTTTTGTGTGCAAAGAAAACAAATTACGACTTTATTCAACTCCTGTGCGTCACTGTCTGCCACCATTCACTTGCATTCATGCGTTGTGGTACTGGTGGTCACTGACAGGGAAGAGAAGAATTGTTGAATAAGGTCATTATTTTTGTTTTAGTTTTTTGCACACAAAAAGTATTCTTGTAGCTTCATAAAATTAGGGTTGAACCCCTGATGTCACATGAACTTTTTTAACAATGTCCTTACTACGTTTCTGGGCCTGGGAACATTTCAGTTGCGTTGCTTTCTGTGGAGGGTTAAACTCAGCAAAAATATCTTAATTTGAAAGTGAATGAAGGTCTTATGGGTTTGGAACCTTTATGAGGATGAGTAATTGACAAATGACAATTTTCATTTTTGGGTGAACTATCCCAAGTCAGCATTTCTGACACTTTGTGAGTCAAAAGAAGAATATACAGGCAAAAAATTACTTTCTGTGCATTTGTTTCAAGTCAAGTTTCACCTTTAAACATGCAATTGCTATGTCATTTTATGATGTTTTGTTTTTACGTTTTATTTATTTTTCTGTAATTTCTATATAATTTGTTTCTTAGTATTTACAAACATTTAGAATCATTCTGTGCATTTCTAATAAGTAATGTGATATCTGTTGTGTATTTTACAGTTTAAAAAGTTGTTTCTGCATGCTTTTACAGTTTTCATGCATCAGTGGCATGACTACTTTTGTCATGGTAATCCACTTTCAATGTGTTAATAGTTTAAACACTAGGTAACTAAAATGTAACAAATTTCTGGAATCTCTGTATGATTTTGACATGTTTTAAGAGTTTGTCCTTAACATTTGTTCATTTGCAAGGGACAGTAAAGTAATTTATATGGAACAAAATGTGTTATTTATTTGGTTGAATGTGCTATTGCAAGTTTAGAAAATATTAATCATTAAGTTCAGTGAACTTAAACTGTAGTACAGATAACTTGAAAATGTAAGTTAACTCTTTTCAACTAAACTTTGCAAGTTCAGCTTACTTAAAAAATGTAAGTTGACGTATTTCAACTTAACTTTTCAAGTCCAGATTACTTGAAATAAGCAGTTGGGTCAACTATTTTACTATGTCAACTAAACTTTTTAAGTTGAAAGTACTTAGTTAAGTTTTATTTACTTAATCTTCTGAGTCAAAGCAAAAAGATAACTAAAAAATTTAAGTTGAGTGAACAATTTTTTTTTTTTACAGTGAAGCCACGGAGTTTCCCCAATTCTTCACTCAGTTGAAGTGAGTGGCAATCCCTCCACACCTTGTCACAATATGCCCAGTCACCGGTCATCGACGTGATCCCAGAAGTTTCTGTGAAAGCTGTTCCAGGCCGCCCAAGAGGTTCCTGTGAAAGCTGTTCCTGTCACAGCTGTCCCAGACGTTCCTGTCTTGGCCTCTCCATCCATCAGTCTGGTGAGAGTGGCCTCTCCATGCCTTAGCATCTTGCAAGGATCCCAATCCCTGGTAGCATCTGGCACCTTGGCTTGAGGCACTATCTGCGTCTGGCAGTGTTCCGTAAATAATAAATACATTAAAAATCAGTTGTGCCATGTTTTTGATTGCTCATATTGTTCATACTCCATGGTTCATAAAGTTCTTTGTATTTCTTCAGAGGATGAAGTATGTTGCATTTTATTTCATATTGCATATGTTGCATTTCAATAAAATCGGAGGCAAATTTACATAAAATACAGAACGTATAGACCAACTAGGCCTCCATCCATTTGACCTCATATTTCAAGCTTCATCTTAAACATAATTTATTTGTATTATACTGTGCAACTTGAATCATTGTCTCTGTTTATTTTTAAAAATCAGTTGCACCAAAACAACATTAGTAATGTTAATTCATAGCACAAACCAAACATTAATTTTGTTACGTTACCGTGCGACTTTTTAACAACCTCATTACCATTTCCAAATCAGCAGCCAACATCTTAAACATCTTTGTTACAGTAACATAAAGAGTTTAGTTCGACTTTAAATCTGCCTTACATGTATGAAACCTACACCTATGACAGGACTTTATAATGTTTTAATAATTTTTCATAAATTGAAATAATAGAAATAATTTCTTAAGGTAAAAGTGCTCTTTCCTCAAACACCTCTGTTCTCGTTGGACTCTCTCAGTGCGCATGCTGTTTTCAGTTTTTTGTTTCAAGAGCAAGAACTTGCGCGCGTTTTCAATGCTGAAATATTTTTTAAAAATATATTTATAAAAAAAAACTTGAGTTTTATATTTTACTTACGAACTGGCTAGGCCATATATCTACAAATAAATATATTTATTTTACATGTATTTGTTTATTTAAAAAAATTAAAAATAAAAGATCGTTGTCTGGTTGCATTTTGGTAGTTTCATATTTTAATTCAGATTATGAAAAAATATATATATAATTCTGTTACGGCCTGGAAGCAAAGGTCTTTACTGAATATAATGAGGACGGATAGGCTACAACACATGCTCAATGGTGCCGCCTTGTGATGGTTGACATGCAGCACATACAGCTAACCATTGAATAGAGGTGAACCGTGCCACTCTTTATGGTTAAACTGTATGCTGTGGTTACTTCATTTGTGCCACATGAGTTCATGTAACAGCCTGTGTGAACATAAAGAGAGCTTCTGTTGCAAAAACTAATTTCAAGAATCAATGTATGTGGGCTACACTTTGCCTATATCAATTTGCCTTTATCATTCATTCTCTGGTATAAAACAGCTTTTAGCAATCTGGTTTGATTTTGATGGCAGTCTGATTTTATTGATGAGCAGCTAAAGAATGATTCAAATCCTATTCAAACCCTTTTAACCTGTTAACCTGTGGCAAATTCAATTGAATGGGTATGATTTGGAAAGGCACACACCTCTCAATAAAAGGTCTAACAGCTAAAAATGCATATTAGAGCAAAAACCAAGCCCTGAGGTCAAAAGAACTGCCTGTAGAGCTCAGAGACAGGATTGTGTCAAGCCACACATCTGGGGAGGATTTCAGAAAAAATTCTGCTCCACTGAAGGTTCACAGTAGCATGTAGCCTCCATTATCCATAATGGAAGAATTTTGGAACAATCAGAAACTCTTTCTAGAGCTGGCCTACTAGTCAAGCTGAGCAAGTGATGAAGAGCTTTGGTTAGACTGGTGACCAAGAACCTGATGGTCAATCTAGTTGAGCTCCATGATCATATATGAAGATAGGAGAAACTGACAGAAGGACAAACATCACTGCAACACTCCACCGATCTGGGCTTAATGCCGGTGTGGCCAGACTCAATCCTCTCTTCAGTGAAGACTCATGAAAACACACTTGGAATTTGCGAAAAAAAAAAAAAGCACCTAAAGTACTTTCAGACTGTGAGAAACAAGATTCTATGGTCTGAAGAACCTCAATTCCAAGCATCATGTATGGTGGAAATCAAGGACTGCTCATCACCTGCACAGTAGCATCAACAGTAAAGTGTGTAGGTAGCAGCCTCGTGCTATGGTAGCGTTTTTCAGCGGCAGGGACTGGGGGACTCATAAGAGTAGAAGGACAGCTCAACGCACTAAAATATCGAGATGGCCTTAATGAATACCTAGTCCAGAGCATTCAGAACCTCAGACTGGGCAGAAGGTTCACCTTCCAACAGCACAATGACCCTCAGCACACGGCAGGAGTGGCGATGGACAATTCTGTGCATGTCCTTGAGTGGCCCAGCCAGAGCCTTGGCATGAACCCAATCAAATGTTTCTGGAGAAACCTGAAAATATCCGTCGGCCCACATCCAAGCTGACAGAGCTTGAGAGGTGAAGAGGTGAGGAGAAGAATGGCAGATAATTGCCAAATGCAGATGTGCAAAGCTTGTTGTATCATACCCCAAAAGATTTGCTGTAAAGGTACTAGTTATGGGTATGAATACTTATGCAATGTACTGATTTCAGTTTTTTATTTTTAATAAATTTGCAAAGTTGTCACAAATCTGTTTTTTTCTTTGTCAGTGTGGCGTCTGGAGTGTAGATTGATGTGAAAAAAGCAATTTAAAGGAGTTTGACACAAGGCAGCAACATAAATTGTCTCCAAAAAATGATCAATTTGCTATCTCCAAAAAAGGATTCATGTTGGCTCTCACTCACATTCACAAAATGACTCTGTGAAGCTGCATCATCTGATTTGAATATTCAAATATTTTTACAGGAAAGCATCACCATTTGTAATGATTCATGTTCATGTTTTTAACCACTTAATGTACACTGACCGTGCACATTATTGACATTCAGTACTATTTAAAAATGACTATGTAATAACCAATCCAGCACGAATTTCTCTCTGCAACGAGATGTGTCTGACTACCTGTGTTTTTTTTTTTTTTTTTGTCTCACACACTGTGACTGCTGACTGCTCTATTGCATCAGGCAGTCAGTGCTTTGTAATTGTGACTCCAGAGATCCCCCTTCTCAAGCTTTGGACTCTCCAGGATGAGTAATAGAGGCTGGGGCCATGCTGGCTGCCCTCCCACAACACACAAGCCCCTGCTGCAATCATATGCAATCCTCTCATTGCCAAATAGTGCTGTGCTTGGTTGCCTAGAGACCAAGGTCACTTGGGTGAAGGCACCTTAGGAGAGGAAGACACCATAGCAGCGCCACATGCAACTACCATCATGCATCCAGCTACCAACCCTTCCTCAAACCGCTCTCAGATCTGTTGCTTTCAAACCAGCACTGTTTCAACAAGCAAAACGTAAAGTACAACCAGTCAGCTATTGCTAATATAGTGTTAAAACACTTTCATAATAGCATGTGTCCACCTTTACATTATCAATTAATGTCTGAAATGCAATCTAATTAACTCCAGGACAAAGCACCATTAAATTAGACCTGCAGTCTGTTGTCACAGCATGAAAGATTGCGTAAACGATTGCTTGTCTTTGCACCATGCAAGCTTGTGTTGCAGCTGATGTGTCGAGGGGAGATGCTAATTGATTTCTCCTCAAGGGAGAGAGTTTCATCACGCTTTGTTTTTAACCCTCTCTTACAGGGGCTGCACATGACGGTCTCGCAGGAGTTCTGTACCTCTACAATCAGAGTCTGAGACACAATGAACCAGTAAGATGAACCAAAACAAATGAGCCAGGACACAGTGTGCAAGGAAACAACTATACATTCAACAAATGCAGGATGTGATAATAGAACATTTGAAGAGTAATAGAGTATAAAACAGAAAGAAAAGCAAAAAAAAACTTGCTGTCATTTAATTTATTCTCACGTACAAACTGTGAAGTCAAATGTAGCAAACATAACAGCATCTGTTTTTGTAGGACATATGGTTTAGGAAGTAATTCACATATTCACTACTGCTCAAAAGTTTGGAGTCTGTAAGATTTTTAAACGTTTTTAAAAGAAGTTTCTTATGCTCAACAAGGCTGCATTTATTTGGTCAAAATTCAGTTAAACAGTAATATTGTGAAATATTATATACTCAAGAAACATTTCTTAATATTATCATTGTTGAAAATTGTGCTTCTTAATAATTTTGAAGAAACTGTGATGCGTTTGAATGTGTCCTTGCTGAATAAAAGTATTAATTAAAAGTATAATAGTATGAAAAATCTTACTGACTGCAAACTTTTTAACAGTAGTGTATTTGAACAAATATATATATCTATATATATATAGAAAAATGTAAACATTGAGGTGAATTGTAACTTGGTCTTGTTACATCTTTTTTTATTTTTTTGCATTTTCGTCAACATAATGAATAACAAAAAAAAAGCAGACTATTTTCACACCATTTAAAACCATTGGAATAAACAAGGTATAATTTACCCAAAAAATGAAAATTGTTATCTTTTACTCTTCCTCACATCATTCCAAACCTGACTTTCTTTCTTTTGTGAAATACAAGAGGAGCTATTTTGAAGAATTATTACTGAACTATTTTTTGTTTTGAAGAATCATTACTGAACTTTTAAAAACTATTTTTACTGAACTATTTTGTCCATACAATGAAAGTCAGTGGGTTCCAAAACAACACTGGACCCTCTGACTTTCATTGTATAGAAAAAAACACCATGCCATTTTTCAAAAAGTCTTATTTTGTGTTTCACATGAAAAAATAATAAAGTTTTGGGAATTGGCAATGGCATGAGGGTAAATGTTGGCAGAATATTCATTTTTAGGTGAAATATCTCTTTAAATAAAATAACACTAGTCTAGTACTCCAACATATCAACAATTTGTGTTAAAAAATAAATGTGTGAGATCAGTCACACTGAGGAGTCTGTAAGGCATAGCAAACAACAACAACAACAACAAAAAACAAATCAGTAGCCACAGCAGTAATAACATTCAGTAGCAGTCAAGGTACAATGTGTGTTGGGACACAGCTGTGAGGTATAAATGTCCATTTGAGTCAATATAACAGTCTAGAGGCTGGCCTGGGAACTATAAGATCAATAATTACAATCAGAAACCAATTTTTGCAGATCAAGGGCTGGTTACTTCTGTACTCTGTCCTTATAGGCCCACAGCTTTTCCCTGTGTGACAAACTAAAACAGTAGCCAATGGCCTTCTCAGTTTCATTGATTCTCTTTCGGAAACGGTCTCTGTCCCGTGCAAACTCCTCCCACGGTCCCTTACGAGATGCTTGAAAAGCAAAGGACCAAGCTTGCATCTTGTGGACTTGTACGATAGGAGAAAATTTCACCTGGAAAACATTAGCAACATGCTGTTAGCAAGCAATGATTGACAGTTGACATAAGTGCCATAAAGGTGCGGTCAGATTAGCTAATTTTTGGCAAAATTTTGCAGGCAAAATGGTCAATAGTGTAGTCAATGGTCAAGCACAGCTTCATAAAATCACTTTCAAACCAAGCAGCTTTCTGTTGGTCAGCTTGGCAAGTTTGAGTGAGCAACTTGAACCTGTTGCGAAATCTGTGGAGAAATCGAAATCCCCAATTGTGAAAATTCGCTAAACAACAGTGACCGCACCTTAAAGAGATTGTTCTCTAAAAAATGAACATTTTTGTCATCATTTACTCACCGTCATGTCGTTTCAAACCTGTATGAGTTTCTTGCTTATGCTGAACATAAAAGAAGACATTTTGAAGAATGCTGGTAATCAAACAGTTGATGGTCCCCATTGACTTCCTTAGTAATTCTTCCCCTACTATGGAAGTCAATGGGAACCAACAACTGTTTGGTTCTTCAAAATATCTTTTTTCGTTCAACAAGAACGAACGACATGAGGGTAATTAAATGATGACAAAATGTTCATTTTTTGGTTAACTTTTCTTTTAAGACTGATAATTACCTTCTTAAAATTGGGACACTTCCTTTGGTTGTGCTGAAGAGCAGTCAGACCAACATATCTTCTCCATGGCACCACTGATAATGTCTCAACTGGTAATTTGTGGCAGCAATGGCGAGCAACTTTACTTGACGGTAACAGCGGCTTTGAGCGTCTTGAAGATTTTAAGAGTCTAGCCGTTTTATTTTGTGTGTTGTCACTGGGCGAATCATGTTTTGAAGGTACTGATGTAGCTGGTGAGCTTTGAAGAGGGGCTCTGAAATTCAATGGGTGATATGGGTCATCATTCTGAGAGAGGGATCTCCATAAGGCCTCTTCTTCTTCATCTTCAGAACCTGGTTTTGAAGAGTCGGAGCCTGTAGATGCAGTGGACTGTGATACAGTGGGACTTTCAGCCTTCAAAACCACCTGCGTTTTGCTTTTTTCTGGAACCGCACTGGACAAACATGCCGTGAAGTGTAGAGGGTGATACGGATCCGTCGAGCTGGTCAGAAGGTCCCAGAGTTTGTCATTCTCCTCTCGTTCTCCTTCAAAACAAGAGCTGTCTGTGCTTCCCCAGCTGAACTCGCTGTCTGAGAATTGACCGACTGACTGCACTTGACATGGAGCTTGAACATCCTCTGTAGATGAACTACATGAATCAGGATCACCGATGGGCTTCTGATGCTTTACAAACTCCTTTGCAGAAAACCCAGACACATGTGCAGTAAACGTGCAGGTGTTCTCTCCGCATTTCCTCTCTGATCCTCCTAATATGGTCCAGTCGTATCCATGTTTCCACACGGAGTGATCTCCAATATAGAGGTCTTCAGTGTCATTGAGACACTCTGTTGCGTGGGACACAAGATCATCCACCAAGGAGCAACAGAGTTCATCGCTGACCAGACTGGACAGGACAGCTCTGGAGTGGGAGCTCACGTCGAATGGGTCCCTGCCGAATTTTGAAAGTGGATTGGAACCCCCGACCACAATGTTTTTGTTGTTTTCAAACAAGGATGAGAGCAGGAAACTGTCAGAAGGGTCTCCTGACCCACTTGTCATGTGCTGAATGTGTTGCCCTGTCTCGTCTGTAATTCTCAGGTGGACTTCAAACCTGAACATCTGGAAAACTGGGGAACAAACAAAGAGTTACTAAAATTACCTTAGGCCATAGAGGTCTTTCTCATAATTAATAATAGAAATGTATATTAGGATAGATGGATGCATAGATGGATGGACATATATAGATAGATAGATAGATAGATAGATTGACTGACAGATAGATTGACTGACAGATAGATTGACTGATAGATGAATGAATGTTTTTAATCAATAATAAAATGTTAAAATACTGATAGAAAAATACAATCCATAATATCCATAATATTTAATGTTAAGTTTTTGTCCCTTCTCATTATAAAATAAATAAATAATAATAATAATAATAATAATACGTATGCGTGTATAATAATAATAATAATAATTTAATAAATAGTGAAATTAAATATTAATAATAAAAATAGTATAAATATAATATAAATATATTAGCCAGGTAAAATTAAATAAATACTCATAATTATTATAAATATTCATAATTATATTATAATAAACAAAAACCCTGCATCCCTGAGTTATTTGGTTTAAAATGCAGTATTGCATCACTATTAATGTTGTTTTCTTTCAACTTTTATGTCACTCTCCTCTAAAGAAAATACGTTTCGTTTGGGATGAATGTAAATGAATAAATATGCAAATCTTGTATCAAAAGTGTACAAATGTACATGAATTGACCAACAGCACTTTTTTGCACTTTTTCATTTGACATTTTTTAGTTTGCACTTGTAATCTATAAGAATAATATATCTATACAGTGATCTACACCATAATTATAACGTTAGATAAGTGCATAAGATTATGTAAATCGGCAATACATAGGCTACGGACAGCAAAACATTTCAATGCAAATATATGAATGAGTAAAACCAGAATTACCCGAAATCAAAGTGCAGCAGATGACCTGGACCAGCAGTCGCAGGTTTTCCCACAGCACCGTCAGGATCTGTTTAGTCCAGGGCAGAAGCATCATGCCGCTGTCCCCAAACCGCCGCAGCGCGGTCCGCTCCGAAGCGCTCCTCTCCATCCTCAAACAATACCCTGTCACGTATTCTGATATTCGTCCCTTGGTTTGTTTTCTCTGTCGTAATTTATCGGCTGATTTTTGAAGTTTGCTAACCACATCTTCGCAGATATGTGAGCGTTAACTCCGAGCGAAAGCTGCTGAGGTCCACATGATCACCAAGTCCCGTTTACAGCACCTCCAAATGACCGTGTGACTGTGACAAACGACTCCAACTTATGAAAGCGCTCCACTATAAACAACTATCTCCAGCGCAGCAACAGTGCGACCTTTGATTCGATCGCTTATGTGTCACTCACACTGGGCACCGCCCTCTTTCGCAACAAACCACGCCCACATGCAGTGACGCATGGTTTGTTATCCCATGTGAAATAGCATGAAGCAACAAGTAAAAAAAAAAAAAAAAGCATGAAGCAACAAGTTTACATATTGCTACTATTACATCACGCAGTTACAGTAAGCTTACTATATAATCGTGGAAATATATTTCAGACCCGTAATAATTCATTTATTTATTTTAATGATAAAATAATGACTGAATGAAGGAAAAACTACGTTTACGTCCAGGATGGACCAAGCGGTGAATTCTGCTCTCATCCAAGATGGAACTTGATATTTTTGTATTGTAGAAAATGAATTGTGCATTAAAGATTAATTTACATCAGATTATTGCAAGTAAAGCCTCACTAAACTCTCTATTTAATGCTGAGGCAAATTTCAAACCTTGTTACTCAGCTTCTTGATCTTGAGTCATACTGTACATTACACTTTTGTTTTTGAACAATGCTCTACTACTAGAAGAAATACTGTAGAAAATTACAAGAGACATAATGTCAAGTATAATATTTCAGATGGTCATATATTAATTTAATCTGTAACAGACTTTTCAGTAACTGGCCTCAAGAATAAAATGCAATTAACCCATTACACAAAATAAAAAATTTAAAATTTAAGCTAAAATATGAGTTTTTATTCATTTTTCTGTGCATTACTGTGGTACAAACAGACAAAGCGACTAAGTGTATGTATTTTGTGACAATTACAAGTCGCAAGTCAAATACATGGAGTAAACCTCAAATGCCAAATGCGATTTTAATCTACCAATGTATTATTTGAATGGAAGCAGTTGGAGATCATTATCATCTCTATCCTTTAGCATTGTTTTTCCATCCTCAAAAATACAAAATGTACATCTACAGCAGCCCTGTGTGACAGTCGAGGAGCAAAATCTAGTGTCAAATCATGCATACTTCCTCATCAGTAAGCTCTCACCCCAGTGACAAAACAAATGTGTGCACTGGCCTGACTGCTTTTCTCTTTCTCTTTATTAGGCATTTTTTAGGTGGCACAGAAACGCTGGTAGATCTTGAGGTCGGGCATTTTAGACCTTTAGAATTTTACTGCCAATGACAAAGCGCACCTGGGCCACACCACAAGAGTCCCTAAGGATCACACCAACACCTCAGCAGAAATCATTAGTGTGTGAGGGTCAAAGCTTTAAAGGTGTAGACCACCATATCATTTTAAACATTTTGACTATTTTCTTCTGTGGAACTCAAAAGAAGATATTTAAAAGAATTTTGGGAACTAGACAGATTTGGTTACCATTTATTTCATAGAGGTTTGGAACAACACGGCACGAGTAATTCAACATGAGTACAATTCACCATAGTTGCTCAACATGCCTAAATAATGACAATATTTTTTTTTTTTGGGTAAACTATCCCTTTAAGATGTGTTCTTGCACATCTTCAATGGCAGCTTTAGCCACAAATCACCAGTGTTGTTGTTATCTAGAACTATAATCATTTTAATCTTCAATTGAAATTAAGCATAAAATAAAATAAAAGTGTTATAAGAAAAAATTAAAAAGTTAACTAAAAATAAATTTAAGCTTTAGTATGCAAATTACTAAAACTATTTTAAAAAAAAGGTTGAATATGCAGTCATGGCCAAAAATATCAGCACCCTTGGTAAACATGATCAAAGGCGGCTGTGAAAATTAATCTGCATTGTTAATCCTTTTGACCTTTTATTTAAAAAATTCACAAAATCTAACCTTTCATTGGATAATAAGAATTTAAAGTGGGGGGAAATATCATTATGAAATAAATGTTTTTCTCTAAAACACATTGGCCACAATTAACGGCACCCTTTATTCAATACTTTTTGAAACCTCTTTCGCCAGTTTAACAGCTCTAAATTTTCTCCTGTAATGCCTGATGAGGTTAGAGAACACCTGACAAGAGATCAGAGACCATTCCTTCATCTAGAATCACTCCAGACCCTTTAGATTCACAGCTCCATGTTGGTGCTTCTTCTCTTCAGTTCACCTCACTCATTTTCTACAGGGTTCAGGTCAGAGGAATGGTATAGATTTTAAAATCTTGTTAATTACTTATAAAGCCCTGAATGGCTCCTATCACATTATAGTCCTCCACGTCCGCTGCGTTCTCAAAACTCTGGCCGTTTGATAATACCTAGAATATCAATATCGACTGCAGGCGGCAGATCCTTTTCCTATTTAGCACCCAAACTCTGGAACAATCTACCCAACACTGTTCGGGAGGCAGACACACTCTGTCAGT
>JAFVLL020009791.1:0-22327 GCA_021397915.2 Tor tambroides | reverse complement strand
TACCCCCCCCCCCCCCCCCCCCAAAAAAAAAAAACATGGTTAATATAGTAAAACCATGGTAATCACAACTTAACCATAGTTTTGTTACACTAACCATAGTTTGCCCTTAGTATTTGTAGTAAAACTGTTGTTATACAAATGATAATCAAAATTCACAAAAAAGTTTTTGTGAATAAAACCACTTTTACTATAAACCATGGTAAATTTTCTTAAGTGTGTAATTGCTTTTAGCCATTGTATATTGGCCATTTTGTAATGCGTTTTTGTTTTTTATAGTGCTATCAAACGATTAATCGCATCCAAAATAAAAGTTTTTGTTTACATAATGTGTTGTGTATATTTATGTGTATATAAATACACACACATACAGCATATATTTTGAAAATATTTACATGCGTTTACATGTATATATTTATTTTCATATTTATATCATATATAAATATATTTAATATATAAACATAACATATTTTTCTTAAATATATACATGTATGTGTGTGTATTTATATGTACATAATAAATATACACAGTACACACACATATATTATGTAAACAAAAACTTTTATTTTGGATGTGATTAATCGCTATTAATCGTTAGACAGCACTAGTTTGCTATTAGCTGTTATGTATTAGCTGTATTTATGTATAATTAGCTATATTTTGTTAGCCATTAAGTATTAGCCACTTTAACGACGGGTAAAATGGTCGGCGTGCCCGGCGCATGGTCTAAAAGTGTTGTCCCTATTCTCTTAATGAGTAATGTGTGTGTTTTGGGCATAACGTGCAATAAACCAATCAGAGTCTCATCTCCCATTCCCTTTAAAGGTGCAGTGTGTAGATTTTAGCGGCATTTAGCGGTCGAGGTTGCGAACTGCAACCAACGGCTCAGTCCCCCGCTCATCCCTCCCTTTAGAGAAGCTACGGTGGCCGATACAGGGCTAAGATGCCGTCATCTGAGCAGAGAGCAATGACGTTTCTTTACAAAGGTAAATTAAGAAATTATATTTACTTAATTATTCAATAGACTGATGTCATTGCGAATATTAAACGCTCTCTGTAGAGCAGTTTGTCCGTTTAGGGCTACTGTAGAAACATGGTGGCGACTTCCATGTAAGGGGACCCGTGGTTTATGTAGATAGAAATTGCTCAATCTAAGGTAATAAAAACATAACGGTTCATTAAGTAAGGTCTTTATACTCCTCTGAAAACTTAGTTATGTATATTATATTGCATTTCTGTCTATAGATCATCCTAAATATTACACAGTGCACCTTTAAGAGCCAGTTGCGTTTGCGCCATGGCGGATTCGCTATTTACACGGCGGAATTTGCAAGAGCAAGACTGAACGCATCTCCAGAGAGGAAAAAGAGCTGCTCGTGCGTGAGCAAATATGTAGGCTAATTCTGATACATGCAATGACTATCCATTATAACATGTAGGCATTTTTATATTTATGTAGCCTACACAATAATAATATTTTACATTTTTAATATTTGGCATGTTTGTGTGCTGCTGCGCATCTTTGTGTGTGTGTAATAAGCAGTGTGCGCGCGTTGTGGACCCGCCTATAGGCGCATATTACTAACGTGCTCTTTAAATAACAAAAAAAATACTGCAGTCTATTTCAGTTGCCTCAAAATAGCAATGTGCCAGCAATGCGCCTGAACACACCTCGTTTTCAGACCAGCACGCCCATGAGATCACAAATGGGCGCAAATGCATTTGCTATTTAAACAACGTGGCGCAGGACATGAAAATGATAATTGCGTCGGGCTGAAACTAGCAAAAAACACTTTGCGCCTGGCGCTGCATTGCACCAGGTGTATGATAGGGCCATAATGCATTAACCAGTAGCCTACATAGGTGCTTTGTATTAAAAGTTTTATAGCTGTTTTTTTGTATTAGCTATTATTTTGTATTAGCAAGTACCTGGTTTGTATTATTAGTTTGTAACTGTTTTTATCAGCTGCTTTGTAATGCGTTTTTGTTTTTTATTAGCTATTATTAGCTGTTTTTATTAAACCATTTTGTATTAGTTGTTAGTTTATCTATTAGCTGCTATATTAGACATTTTGTATTATCCATTATAAATGATCAGCTTTTTAGCTGTTTTTATTAGCCGTTATGCATTAGCCATTATATTAGTCATTTTGTATTAGCTATTTTATATTCGCTATTATTAACTAGCCATTATATATTTGTTTTGTAGCTGTGTTGTATTAGCCATTGATATCAGCTGTTTAGTTTGCAAAAGTGTGTTTAGACGTGCGTGTGTAAAAGAGGTCTTCTCATCCTGTCTCACAGTAAACAGTTGCTTTCCCATGAGCACCCTCGTGTTCCTGTTGTTGGCCAGGTTTGTGCACACTGGGAAACATCCCGCTCCCTATTGTCCTAAAGGCCAAAGGTCAGGGAGTTTTTCTAAAGCGTTCAATGAGTGAGGTGAGAGGTGGGATGCAAGTCATGATAAAGAGGCCTGGTCAGCCCCCCATGAAAAAAAGCACATTAAATGTATTATTTTTCTCTCACTCTTGTCTTTCCCTCTTTTCTTTCTCTTTCATTGATTATCAGATTCTGCTCTTTCAAGGGGACGGCAGGGTGGGGTTCTGGGGGAGCACAAAAAGAGGGGCTGCTCTGACACAATAGCACAACTCACCAATTCACCAGTAACTTCCTGGCTGGCCACGGTCAGTCCTGCGTTTGTATTGAGCGCTTTCCCTCTCCTTGCGTGCCGGTTGGATGTCTTTATTATAACACACAGAGCACAGGGATGAACATCAGCTTTCCCACTGAGGGACATGGAGAGTAGTTTGACCTGTACAGAATGAATGAGAGAGAGTGTCGAAGTTCAACAAATAAACGACTGATTTTCAAATTGTTTTTCATAAACATCTCAAGAAAATGTTATGGGGTTTCAAAACGTAATATGACATTTTGTTACGAAACAGGGCATCATTTTTGTCTTCTGTAGAGGACAGCAGGACATACAGCATGTTAATCAGGCTTTTAGGGGAGACACAACAAGTCAATAGGGAAAGAAATTATAGATCAATATTCCTATGAAATATGAGATATTTTTATGAAAATGTTTCCAAGTTATTACTCGCACTATTTTGCCTATACATGTCTTTTCATGTCTATTTTTTTAATTTTATTTAGTTTTTTAATAACTTAGTCCCGGTGTCCTCTACAAAAGACAGCATAAAACATGAATAAAATATATTTTTTCAAAAACAAAAAATTTTTGCATTTGTTTCTTATGCTCCAACCAATGCAATGACATAAAAAACCTAAAAAATTCACAAAACTTAATTTTTTTTTTATGGTTCTCAGGAGGATATTGTGATGGTGAAACACAAGCTGACTAACAAAGTGATTTTAGTGAAATATACTATTAACAGAAATGATTATTTTATCAAAAAAGGTGGGACTTGGTTCAATCTGCTGGTTGTTGATTGAATGGAGGCATATCTGAACGCGAGCTTGCAGTCAGTTATAAGAAAGTTTAAGCCCGGGTTATAATAGTTAATAAAAAACAAAAACTGAAATCAAAATCACTAAAAAAAAAAAGTTTACATTACTTTTCTAAAATAAACGGTAACTTCATTAAAACATTGTTTTATTTCTGTTATTTGCAAGGCAATGTTCCTCATTTTCTATTAAAAACCACACAACAAAATTACTAAAACCTTAAAATTTAAAAGAAAACAGAAAATATAAAAATGTTAGCAAAGAGAAGTCCGTTGTTTCAATGATGATCAAGTGACTGTTTGATTAAAAATTACATAGGAAAAAAAGAAAAAGAAACATATGCTAGGATGAATTGTTCACAATAATATAATTAAGATGCATTTATGGAAGAAAAAAAAATTGAATTTCCATTCCAACTTGCCAAAAATGCCAAAATTGGAAATATTCAAAACACTTTTGTAAAAGTATACTCATAGTAGTGTTTATTTCAGAAGACCAGGTTTTCACAAGCATGAATGTCAAAATATTTTTTAATTAATCTAAAAATGTTTGAATATTTGGTTTCATTTTGCATTCCCGTGTTGAGCAAAATGTCAATTTTGTCAATTAAAGCAGATGTGATTTTCTTTTCAATACATTTTCAACAAGTAACTTTTAGAAGTATCTACGCAATGTAATCCTACCATTTACTAAGACATCACAACTAACAAAACAATAAAGAAAAGAACAAACAAACAGATTCTTTTTCTTCAACTAAATGTTGAATGACTCCATGTGTAGGCAAGCCCTGGCAATGTGCTTTCTCTATTGGCCTTTCCAAGTGTCCAAGACCAAGACCAGATCATCATTTATTATCCCTGCCATGAATGTTGTCAATGTTGAAATATACCGCTGGAGTGTGTTCATCAAGCTGTCTTAAGCTTAAACACACACACACACACACACACACACACACACACACACACACACACACACACACACACACTCACTCACTCACTCACTCACTCACTCACTCCAGGACGAGTGTTATGAAACAGGACTGTATGACAAATTGCTCTTTGTGAGCATCGCACATTGTAAGTAAATAAATATTTGCATTATTAAACAGAATGACTCGCACACATGCACAGTGGCACTGATTGACAGGCAAATAATTCTCCAACGGGATTGTAAACGGGAGACTGCTAGGACCTTTTGCTCTAGTTCTGACACTAGTCAAAGCCATTGAGTGTGTGTGTGTGTGGGCCTCTCTCCTATTCTAGAGCATTAGTAGATGCCTGTGGAGTTTCACAGAGCTGCACAATGCAGTGCCACATTTACTAGAGAGAGAGAGAGACAGCAGCACTCGACGTGTGTCTGACCCTCAGCACTGGGAACATTTTAAGAGCTCAGACAGGAACATGTTTATTCGCTGTTTTTGTTAGTCTCTACCTGTTTTCATGCATTTTGTCACTCAGAGCTTGATCTTTCATAGCTCAGGAGATGTTTAGGCCAAAGTATTCATGTTGACTCAGATGTTTATTAATAAAAGGAATAATATTAAAGTAGCTCTGCTGAGATCAGGTCATTTGGTCTTTGATAAGAAATGTAATGTTGAGCTTGTTGAGATGTTTAAAAGACCAAAAGCACCACACCAAGTTCGAATACCGCTGCAACTTACAAAATGAATCAGAAATAACACAATTAGATAACTTGAGGATCATAAACAGAGTCATCTGTTAGTGAACTGTTCAATTTTTGTTTTGTTTCATGACATAACGTGGACATAAATGGTTTCCTCACCATTGCTTAGAATGGCATGTATTCAGTTGACTCGAGTCAAACTTTTCATGTCAGTAGGTTATTAATTGAGAGAGAATTTATTTTTGGGTATAATCTGAACTTTCACTTTTTTCATTTTCATTATTTGTCGTTAGTTGTTGAGCGGACAGTTCGCTTTCATGATGCATTTTATTTTAAAATCCAATGCATACACTATTGGTCAAACGTTTGGAGTAATTTCTGATTTGAAAGGAGTCTATTATGCTGCGGTGAGTTGTGTGAGTTGATCGAAAATACAGTAAAAGTGGTATTATTGTGAAATATTACAATTTAAAACAACTTTTTTTCTATTTTGATATATTTTAAAGTCCGCGTGAACCGGAAGTTGCTGCCGACTTTATTTCAGTATGGTGACGTATTTCCAACTGAAATGGAATGTTGAGTAGAGGGCGGGGTTTTATTTTTGTGCTCCTCCTCTCATCTCTCACTCGCGGTTTGAGGGGCGTGGTTAAGCAAATTCTGCCCAAGCCGTCAAACTGACGTCATCAGAGCCGGAGTGGAAGCAAATGAGCAGATTTTGATTAAAGATTGCCAAGACAAACTATTTTTTTCAGAGGATTAACTTGCACAGATTAATTGTTAATTAAGACTAACAATGTGCACTAACAAATACTGTAAATTTTGATTTCATGCGGACTTTAAATATATTTTTCTTGTTGTGCTGCTTACTGTTTTTGGAGAAAGTGTGATGCATTTTCAGGATTCTTTGATTAAGAAAGCTCAATGAACATTTATTCAAAATAGAAATCTTTTATAACATAAATGTCTTTACTGTCTCTTTTGATCTCTGGTAGTTTATCACGGTTTCCATGAAAATATGAAGCAGCACAACTGTTTTCAACATTAATTAATGATGATTTCTGAAGGATCATGTGACATTGAAGACTGGAGTAATCATTGGAGCGCATCACATGAATAAATTAAAAAACAAAATAGAAAACAGTTGTATTAAATTGTAATAATATTTCACAATATTACTGTTTTGTTTTGTTTTTATTAAAGGGGCCATTGGATGCCCATTTTCCAAAAGTTGATATGATTCTTTAGGGTCTTAATGAAAAGTCTATAACATACTTTGGTTAAAATTTCTCAATGGTAGTGAGCTCTGTTTTCTGCAAGCTGTTTTTAGTCCATGTTCCTTTAAATGCTAATGAGCTCTGCTGACCCCGCCCCTCTCTTCCGTGGGGTGACGAGCAGACTTTAAACTTCAGCTGCGAGACTGGCTAACTAGCACATTATTAGGAAAGGCGATTTGCAAGGATTCATAAAAAACCCCCTTATGCTCACTTCTGTAGATGAAGCTGGATCACGAATGATTCGCGTGAACATAGACGCGTTTAGGCAGATCGGGACAAAGAGTATAGAATACCAAGAGGCGAAACTCTGATGGTTTTCGGGTAACAGCCACTAGGTGGCGCTTCGGTAGCGCGGCCGCCATTTTGGGGTGAAAGTTCCAACTGGACAACGTTACAGATATACAGAAATAGACAGAATAACAACGAAAGAGAGGTTAAAGTGGAATAAAAGAACGCAAATTGGGCAATCCACTGCAAAAACTATCAGTGTGACAGTGAAAATCTTGCTTTTTATCGTTTTCCCAAAGACCCTGACAGGTAATTATACACAAAAGTGTAGTCTATTGTGTTTTGAAGTGAGAGCGCTATCTTATGCACCTGCTAACTTTAACTGTTTTTAGTCTAGTAGTAAACTTTAATCCTTTTAGGAACTGCAGGTCCTATAGCCATAGAAACCATAATAATGATTTATATGGATATGACACTATAGTTATAATGAGCTTAAATGCAACTTCACACATTTACAATTACTTACTGTCTATATTATTTACTATTATTACTCAGTAGGTCTGAAATATATATATAGTGATGCATTTAATCTTCCTGGAACACACTACAAACATGATCTAGATTAGAACATGATGCATTGCTGTGTCTGTCATAATTAAATAATTAAACAATTTTGGAGAAAGTGGCTGTGCTTGTGTTTTGTTTTTTTTTCCATAAAACGTTTTTTCGTTGTTGTTTACAGTCTTCCTTTAACGGACATTAATAACAAAGACAATGCTGCAAAACGGTTTACTGTCAAGATGTCCTGTTATATATTTATTGTCCAACATTCCTAATTTTTCTGTCATTAATTTAATGTCATATGTTGGTATTAATTCAGTGTTTATAATGTTAACACATATTTTCAACCGAAACTGGTTTCTAGAAAGCAAAAATTTTTGTAAAAAAAAAAAAAAGAAAGGGAAGACTTTAAAATAAAGTCTGTGAAATAAACTGTTAAAAGCATTTGATGATCACTAGTCTAGTGATTGTACATTATTGTCATCGTTCAGGCTGTATTTCAGCTTTAATGTACGGTATTTTTGAACAAAGCAGCTGATATTTAACAAGGAAAATGTACCATAGAACATAGATATGGGTAAGTAAAGTATATAAAAATACATATATACTTTAAATGTGTTATTGTAAGTTGGTCAAGCGCGACTGGCTCCTATTATTCTACGGCGTTTTTGTGTAGTTGTCAGTCCAAAATGGCGGCGGCACAGTTTTGTCATGGGCGCAACTGTTGCTATGGAGCGTTCTATTGAGTTTCGCCTCTTGGGCTTCTATACTCTTTGATCGGGATCGGCGCATTCCCTTCAAAAACAAAAGTAACGTAAATCCTCTGCGTCTTCAGCGACTCAGATGTCGGGAGTAACTGACGACTGCTATATTCATTATTACATCCAACAACAAAACACTTCAATCGCTTAATCGGAGACATCTTGTCTTCCCCTGCACCGGAGGCGGACAGCTCTCAGCTCACTCAGGGCGGGTCTAAGGTAAGACGGCCTTGTCAATCAACTATCATGGGAGGGGCCTGTACAGAACAACGTCATTCTGACAGGGCTCTCAGAACAGCCTGATTTGAGAAAGGGGATTTTAAAATAGGGATTTAAAAAAAAAACACTGGGTGGATTTTTATCATTATAGGATGGATGTGTACACACACTTCCAACACACATTGGCTAGTAGGGTAAATTGCACTTTCACTCATGATTTTGGAAAGATGCTTTTTTTGATGACTTCTCAAGGCCAGTGGAGATACTTCAACAGATAAATATCTTTTCACTGCTCATTTCACAATTCACACAGGTCATTCGGTGCATTCTCTCAAACATTGTATGGAAATGTTTAGAATATGTGTAATGTTTTTGAGAGCTGATGACATAATTTTCATTTTTGGTTGAACTGTTTCTTTAAGTAAGTCTGGGTTTTCTCTCCATTTCAACTCCCTGCGGTTTAGTAGAAGTATCTCGTGTTTGTTTTTTCCTAGATTTTTTTTGTACTTTGTTGAGTATGTTTTTACATTCATTTTTACAATAGTACAAATCATCCAGTCCTACTTTCAAGCACCTGATGCTTCAGAAGCAGCACGTATCCCAGAATGCAGCAGACCTCCTGCAGGCGTGATCCCTGAGGGACGGTGTGCGCTGCTCGCTTCAATATGGACATTCTCAAAGCCTCATTTATCTTTTTTATGGCAGAGGGCTGTTTGATTTCCAGATGGGCCGTTTTTTACCAAGAGATTGGGAGCTTCCTGTAAGGCGTACCCTTGGACTGGATGTTCAGCGGCTGATGCAACACGTGCCCTGATTTGTTAAGTTGTGTTTCTCAGGGTGAGAGTCTGTTCAGAGGCTGAGTGTGTGAGTATAGGACTATCAATCCAATGAAAATATCATTTAAATTAATGATGTGACATGCCAATTTATAAATTAAATTAACTGTGATTAGTTTGCAAGATTGTCATATTACACTGTCTCATATTTTTTGCATTAATGCATTTATTTGTAAATAAATAATCAGACCAAATGAATGTCTTAAATGGACAGCCCTAATAAGTACACAATCATTGCTTCATTTCAGAAGCTGTCAGATGTGAGAACACTTAAGTTGAAAAATCTATGATTTCAAAATTAATGGCAGAAGATGAAAATACATTTTAAAAATAAGAACTCATTCTTCTTCTTTTTTTGTCAGTGCTAGGCTCATGGCAATGCTATCAAATGAGGGTTCTCACTCTATCTGCTGTTGGTCAGTGTTGGACTGTTCCTAGAAGGACGCAATGAATACCAAGTTGTTAAAGTTGTCTGGAACGTAGCACAAACCACCTAAAAAAAACACACAAGTCACCTTCATCATCAGAAATGGCAGCCTCAGAGCTCACAGGAGAAGCGTGTATGAGGTGATGTGTACGGCGAGGCCACAGAGATCTGTGTGTGCGCTGGTTTCAGATGGCCGCTGGAGCACAATGAGAGCCACTAGAGTTTCGCTCTAAAATCTGGCCGGAGGCTTAACGTATCACCTAATCTGGCACCGCTGGCACGGGATGGTAATTGCGCAGCGTGTTTGTGTGGGTTGGAGGACAGCTGGAAGTGGTTTGGTGTGCGGCACAGAGTTTGTTTTCAGATCAGCTCTGAGGAAAAAGATCTGGCTGTTATGCAAGCGTCGCTTCTACGCTTTGCCGACACTGATGGATATTTCATAAGTCGCCGAGACAGAACGTGTCTGTTTGCGTGAGTCTTTAGCTCAGCTTACGCTCAATTATCACTCCATTAAGTCGTCTGACTCCGAAATCACGGCGTCTTTAGTCTGGAGCTGACACGAGCGCATCCAAAACCTTCCTGCGACATCTGTCCAGCTCCTCGACAAAACACAAACGGTGGCGAGGGGTCAGTTCCTCCAGCGCTGCGGATGGAGCGGCTGATTTTCTCCTGGTTTTATGAGCACATAAATCTGCCTGGTGCCAAAGAACAGAAAAACAGGGGATTAAAATTCCCCTTTCGCCATGTTCAGGGGTCCAGCTGCACTAGGCTGTTTGTTTAACACAGCTGCACAGAGAGACAGACAGAAAGAGAGATAAAGACACACACGTTTGCCAACCAAAATAGCTTGTTTTCATTGGCGGGTACTCAGGTTTTCTCAGAATTATGATTGCGCTGCTGCAGACTGACTGAACCTCGTAATAAAGAAGAAGAGCTGATGGAAAAATCCTTTGTTTGACTTTCTGGAGGCATCTGAAAAGAAATCACATCTCATGCTGTTAGTGATGCCGTGAGACTCAAGAATGCTCTCATTAGGATCCATTCATTTGGGAATGTTCAGGTGCTTTATGTTCAAATGTAAAGTTTGTCTTTTTTTCACTGTTAAATGGCATATTTCCATTTTGCATCGGATCGTAGACTTATGCTGTGTGGCAATTTGTATATATCCTTCATAAATAATAATAATTAGAGTCAAAATAGTATTTTTAATGGATTATTGAATTGTGCATCTGTGCATTTTTTTTTTTTTTTTTTTTTTGGATAATATTGCCCATAATCCTTGGCACATCAGAATAGGACTATGGTTTTCTTTCGACATGAAGTAATTATGAAATGTCATTTTTGAAGTCTTATTCATCACTTTAGCTAAATGCTAATGTCGACATGTAAACAAAATGAGCTATGGTGCCCAGATGCAGTTTATGATGTAATTTATATGCTACATTAAAAAGAAAAAATTAGATCTAAAAACTACATTTATATGTTATAATAAAAAACATAGAAAATTATGATTCGATTTTATATTATAAATTTTATATATATAATTTACACTTTTTACACACACACACACACATGCATACATATATATATAATATTATTATTATTATTATTATTATTATTTTCTTTCTTTCTTTTTTTTTTGACGTGGATATGTCTTTGTATGCACCTGCTGGTTGAAATTTGTATTTTAGCTGAAAAATATCCAGTTATTTCTTGCAGCTCTTGCAGTGGGAGGTTTGGTGAAATCTACTGTAACTTGGCATTTACACAGTGTAATTCACACCCATTTCTACCACTCCTACTTCACCTGTACACACACACACACACACACACACACACCACCCTCATGAAGGCTAACTGAACGATGGCGCTGTGATAGACGAGCGTGCTGGGCCTGTTCATCTGCATTCTTGCATGCAGATTTTCACAGCTGCACAAAGGCTGTCTAAATCCTGCTCTTATGCTGGGTTTGGCTCAGGGATCGGCAGACAGAGCAGCTTGTCTTCAGGTGCCTGATTTTGCTTGCATTTGTCTGACTTTCATTTATGGATGGGTGTTGGGTTTCACCAGGCAGACACTTCACAGAGAGCATCTCATGTGTTGCAATAACCAGTCGCGCAAGATTAAAAAAGCCTTACAGTATGGCAGCATCCCAATTTGCAAGCTTATTGCACGCCTATATAAAAAATTCGTACTTACACATTTGTTACAAAAAAATTAATTAAAAAAATTACTATTGTATTTATTATAATGTCACATTATTTTAAAATATCTAAACATATATATATCACATAATATTATTTATGGTGTATTTATTTAATTACCTTTAATCTTTTATCTAAACAAATTTAATTTACTTGTTTTTCCCCTAAATTTCAGAATGTATTATTATATTTATTATAATATTATATAATCAGTATTTAATTTATTAAACTAAACATCTAAACATCCTTTAAACAAGATAAATTAGCATTTTTTAAAATCTCAGAATGTATTGCTATATTCATTGTAATAATTCTAACATTTATTCAAGATATTTTTATAATTATTATTATAATAAATTATTATTAAATGTATTATATTATCAGTATTTATTTAACTAATTGTATGTAAACAGCCTTAAAAGAAGATAAATTTACAATATATGTTATAATTTATTTCATTTATAAATATATTTATTAATTAAATTATTATATATTATAATATTTATTATTATAATTTATATTATTTGATTGCTTTACATAACTATCTAAACATCCTTTAAATAAAATAAATGAACTTGAGAAGCAGAATATTCAATAATATAAATATTTTAAATTGTTATTAAATATAATTGATTGATATGCTTCATAAAATAAAGATATTAATTCTTATATAACATGTACTATTATAATAATGGCATATTATTAATACAGTTGTACACAAATAGGTTTCCTTTTCTTTGAGCTAAACATAACATATTATTTTGTTGTGATTTTGGGAGGTGAAATATGACCCCGATATGTTCTTGAAATGTTTTGTAAGATTCACTGACAAGGAAATCACATTATCGATGTGTTTCTTGCACAAAGCATTTTATTCCCCCGTGTCAAAAATAGCCCGAGTGATATAATCAGAGCGGTGCCCACAGAGAATGTTTGTTTCCTGTTCTGTCCCCATTAGCCTTTTCCAGAACGACAACTTTCAGAAAAGAGAAAGAGCAACAGGTTAGCACTATTTTTCCCAGCTCGCACCCGCAAGAACAGAAAGTGCTCTCAAAAGAGGACTAGGCCTCAATCTGCCCGATGCCTGAAAATGGTTGTGTTGTAATCTTGTAATTTTATGGTCTTGACTTTTAACACAGCAACACATAAAAATGATGGTTTCCAGACACGCTGCTTTATAGGGCTGGTCTTCGTGTATGTTGGGAATGATATGCTGTAAAAGAGAGCCAGAGAGAGAGAGACGGCATGAGAACAGGCATCGGGATGTGGTGGTGGCTCAGCGTTTCCCAAGGCCAGCAGTAGGAAACAGAATAACTGGATCTCGCTGACCTCCTCAACTGCCCCCCTGACATCCCCTCAACTGCCCCCTGGGGGGTTCCTGTCTCAATGTTTAAAACAGACCGTCCAAACACATCCTGCAAGGCTAAACCCAGCGTTGGAGCGAGGAGAAGAATAGAGGGCTGAAGGGAAGCTAAGCCGGGTCTGAAACAGCTAATCTGAGGACCACACAGATGAGGAGCAGGGCTCATTGTGTGTGTGTGTGTGTGTGTGTGGAGAGGCCAGCTGGGAGGTGGACGTCCTTCAATTCTATGCTTGACCCGAGTCCCTGTGCTGACCTTAAGGGCAGGTGCGAGACCTTAATGTGCTACACATATACCTTCATTTGGTCCTTACATGAACTATTTCACAAGAGCTATTCACAAAAGATACAATGGTCCTTTCCAGGAATCAGGCTAAATGAGTTTTAATCAGTTTGCTGGAAAACCAAGTGGTTTAAAGTCTCTGATATACTCATGGTGAAGTAAAAAGAAGTTCAAAATACCTGAGTAATGGTATAGATCTTATGCGCCAGAAAAACAAGCACACTGCTATCTTTAGATTTCTGCCTTTGAACTTTAGTTTTTGCGGTAGTTCTGTAGCATCGCTGCTGAAGAGTAATGAGCTGGAGAAGTGGATTTACTTAATGTAGAGTTAAAGTTATCATGAGCGTTGTAATGTTTGAAGCAGATACCATAACACGTCAGTAGATCAGGAAGTTTTTAAAACGAGCGGTTCATTCATAAATTTGCACGACCTTATGTTCACGCTGTGGAAATACAAATGGAGTACAGAAGACAATAAGTGCAGCATGAAACGGGGCGGAGCTACATAAGGTCTATACTGTTAAGGTGTATGTACACCAAAAGAAAATTTAATTATTTGTGTGAGTAGTTTACATACAAAGTCAACGCAGAGATGCGAACAGATGCAAATATCTAACGGGCGATGCGAATGACGCAAATTGGGCGACACTTTTGACGCAAACCGCGATATTTGCCTCAATCAGGTCTTCCGTGCAACTCGAGGGGAAAATTCGCATGATGCATTGTTACTCAAGCCAATCAGCGAAGAGTTCGACACCTCCGATTGTATCAGAAAATGTTTTTTATTGTTTTTATGTTTTTATCTGCGTGAGTGACGTGAAAAACATCCCGTGAGTAATCTAGAGCGAGTAACGCCATGCAAATATTTGCTTTGCTTTTGGTGTGCACAACCCAACGCCGTTGTTCAGATGAATATGTAAATATGTGCTGTGTGCTTTCTTCTTTCCTCTCAATAACAAAATAAACACAACAAAAATGACAGCATGGGAAAACAGCAGTTAAGAAAGCATCTGATCATAGCGATCTCTGCACTTCAAGTCCAGTACGTCACATTTTGGCCATGTGTCCTCCAAAGTATTTTTTTCCTGAGGCTAAGTGTATTTTTTTCAGCTGTTTCCAATGGGAATGCTATGGTTTTTTGAAACGCAAGGAGGTTCAAGAAGCGCTCTGCGCTTTTTTCTCAGCACAGAGAATGTTCAACTTTGGGTACAACGCAGCACTCATCACTGTCACTTTTTATCTGGGCGTCCAATCACAGTGGAGGAGGGGCGGGACTTATACCAAACCAACCAATCATCACACCCTGCTTGTACAACAGCAACAGACGACAACAAGAAGCATGACAATGGAACAAAATCATTTAAAACAAAGGCCAGAGCAAGTACATATTGTGTCAACGTTTTTATATTCAGATTTGTTTTTTTTGCAAAATCAGATACTAGTTACACTTCTGCGGATATTCAGTATCATAGCCGTCAAAGTCTCAACTGAAAAAAAAACATGCCATTTCAACATGAAAAAACACTGTCAGTTTCTCTTAAATTTACAACTTCAATTTCTACTATAAATTTTTACTTGTCTGTCTTTGAAAAATCTTAAAAAGGAAATTGCCTTTGAGAATTGAGTTTATATCTTACACTTCATACTATACAGATTATCTCACAATTCAGTAAAAAAAGTCAAAATTGAAAGGAAAAAAAGAAGAAGTAAGAATTCTATAAAGAAAAGTAAGACTTTTTTCTCACAATTCTGACTTTTTTCTGAATTTAAGATAAAACGTCACAATAACCTTTTTTTAAAAAAATGATTTTATTCCATAATGGAAAAGGGTTCCATAACGAACTGAAACAGAAGAAATGAATCACAGAAGGTTTCCACATAAAAAAATGTCCCAGATCACACCTAAATATGACTTAATCAGCACAGACCAATGGTAGTTTGATGGTTTTACCAACAGGAGCAAACTTTTCCAGAAAGTTCACCTTGGCAAGAACATTTACTTAGTTTTTCTTGATTTTTTTGAATCACGTCACACCAGTTTGTTCTTCTATTTAGATTGAAGTATATCAGGCCATTAGAACTTCGAAGGAAGAATAATCCAAGGGAAGTACCAACAGATCTTTTCTTCTATATTGTGATGCACATATGGGTGAAATGGATTACTAAGGCCTTGAATTAAAATTTACAATTCATTCACAAAATTAGAGGGAGATGAACAGAAGCTTGGAGAAATGGAGCTGTAAATGATGCCAGTATGTGACCAGAGAGAAAAGTCTGTCATTTCACTGCAAAATACTGTTATGACATTTTGATTAAACATTTCCAATCCAAAAAATTTTAAACAAAATGAAGCACAGATAAATCATTCACAATAAGGACCAGAAATGCATTTAAAAAATAGAGTGATTTTTTTCATTCCATGCTGACTTCAGGGATTATGCAATCTGTGAATGGGTTTATTATGGCTTTAACACTGATGAAAGAATCTGATGCAGGTCAACTAAGAAACATCTTGTTACCATTTCAGGGTTCATCAGCTTATCTCACAGGGAGGAAGATCAGATGATCTAATCACCCATATCTGCATAGCCATTAAAGTCTGAGACAAAGGGTGAATTCATAAGTGTGGTGATGGGAAAAAAGAGAGAGTGGCAGAGCCGAGGAATGAGAGAGAGAGAAGTATAAAGTTACTTCCAGCTGTCCTCCATCAACCATGCTTTCGCTCGGACGTATGGCCACTAGTTAATGCCAAACATCCTGTGTATGTCAGACCCGTGAGGTTCTGCACAGGATTCAAATAAGGTCGACGACCTCTTGCACAAGCGGCCGGTCCATCATCCCATGCCAACTTTCAGATAGAATGAGCTCAGCTGAGAAAACACAGATGTAGCTGATGCTGGAATAGACAAGAATATTTACATCAATACTGTCTGTGGTGACAGGAACTGTGGCAAGTCTGAACATGAGACAAACTTTATTAAACGTCTCACCTGCAAATTACAATTTGCAATTATAAATTAAATGAAATTCAATTAAATTACTTAAAATAAATTACATCTAAAAATACATTAAATTACATGTAAACAATTAAATTAAGAATAAATAATAAATAATTTAATACAAATATTTCATTTAATTATAATTTAAGAAATTAAATAAAATTTTGAAAAAATTAACCATTTTATGTGGGGCACGAAAATAAATATTTCAAATAATGTTCACGCTGCTCTTTTCCATATAATGAAAGCATATAAGCACCAGAACATTCTGTCTTTGTGCATCAAAAGAGTTTGAATTTGCAAAAGCACAAATGTTTTGAGAACATCTAGTCACCACCCACTTTTATTGTATGGAACAGAGCAGCAAAATTGCTTCTGTCCACAAAAGTCATGATGTGAGTAAATAACCATATAATTAATTTTTTTTTTGTTGACTATTCCTTTAAATCTGTTTATTTTAATAATGAAAGACTTAAATATAAACATAAATATAAAGCATTCTCAAAAAACTAACATTTTCTTTTAATTTTGTTTTCAAGGAATTCTACTGTGTTCTGTTTATTTAATATGTATTTATATTTTAATGAACTGTATATCAAAGAGCACAACCTACTCTGGCTTACTGGGAAGAAGCTATTAATAGAGGAACTGGGTGAAAGAACACATGGCAAGGTGCAATGCACAATGTTTTCGGGGAAAAAAAGCTGCGGGAGCGCATTAGCAAGATTGCAGCTACGGCAGCTCAAACCTCTTTGCGTCCATTTGGAAACACAAGAATGTTTTCAAGTGTCCTCGCATTCGCATACAGGCTGCATTTTGCGAAGCTTTGAAGCCCCAGAATATAATGTATCTTAAAAGCAGCCCATGGCCTCTGAGGAGCACAGACTGGTGTTTCAATCAAAGAGACCCTGAAAAACTACTGGCAAACCTACATTATTTCATTTCATTTGATTTTTTTCTTCTTCTTTTTCTCTTTCTTTCGTTCTTTCTCTATGGCTTCAGTACATTTGGCCAAAAGCCGTTGGTCTTTTCTTTTGTGGTTGTTAGATTTAACACATTTCTTCAGTCAAATAAAATAAGCTTCAAGTTAACCTCAGAAACATCTTTTCACCATCAAAATTGTCTAAAGTTAAAACATTGCAACATTGTGGTTTAGCAGTTTTATATGTCAACATGTTGGACCCAAATACAGCTTTTCATACCTCAACACACTCAACGCAGAGTCAGACCTGAGGATAAAACTTGACTTTTTTATCTTTTTTAATCAGTTTTCTCTTATACCCTTTAGATTGTAAGAGCTGTCGTCTAATATGACACTTGTAACGTTAAAAACCCCACAGGTCTGGCTTGCCGAGAGTGAAACGGATGTGAAGTTGTTTAATAAAACACATGATTGCAGTTCAGTTTGCCTCTCAGGATGGCTGTCAGCCTGTAGAAGGGACAGGAAGGAAAAGCCTTCATAAGCTCAGATGAAAGAGATACTGATGTACAGGTGCACAGCGAGGAAATGTTTTATTGGCTTATTTGGGTTTCATGTAATGTTTAAACAAAGCATGCTGGGATTGACACTAATCAGCTATCAGAACTAGAACTGATTATCATACATATTTAACTCTAAGTTGTATAGTACATAGTGTACTACCAGTAACCCAAATTAGCAAAATTACAGAAAAACATTGTAAAAACTGTTAATTGTTTAACCAAGATAACTACCATACATAGAAAAAGTATAAATGTTTTAACATCATTACATGAAATATTACTGTAAAATAACAGTATGGGTATCTACTGTAAAATAACAAAATTTGTATCTATAGGGGTACAATAGCTTGGCACTGGGGTAGTACCCTCAATGGTTCACTTTTGTACCTTCTTTATCCATAAAGAGCACATATTACTACCTAAGAGTATTAATATGTATCCTTAAGGTAGTAATGTGTAATATGTAATATCTTGTTTAAGCCTCCCATGTCAGTTGACGCTGGTTTGAATCACCCTTTGAGTGGTGCATATAGGACCAGTTACACTGGTGCCATGACCCGGGTGGAAAGGGTGTTTAAATAGGTGATTGTAATGGAAGCCAGCTAGCAACTAACACTAGAGGCTGCAGTCTATAGCATCCTTATTAGCACACCTGCCTCCCACGCTGGTTGATGCTGGTTCGAATTCCATTTGGAGCAGTGCAATTAGGACCAGTTACATTGGTGCCATGAGCCGGATGGGAGTGAAGTTTAGGTTGGTGAGTGTAATGGCGCTTTTCCACTGCATGGTACGGCACGGTATGATTCACTTTTGGGGGGGTTTCCACTGGGTACAGTACCTGGTACCTGCTACTTTTTTCAGTACCACCCTCGGTTGAGGTTCCAAGCGAACCGTACCGTTACCAAAACCTGACGTTTAAACTCTGCTGATCACTGATTGGCCAGAGAAAATCGTCACTGTCTGCGTCATTGAACTTGCGACAAGAGACACAACGGACCCGCTAGATTCAATTCAGCACAGCCAGTGAAGGATCAAACGCAACTGTTTTCAATGAGCACACCTTTTTTAAACAAACAAAAAATGGCTGTTTCATTGTCTGTTGTGGAAGTACAGATGTTCCTCTCGTCGATAGCCAAGGAGCGGATCCAGCGAGAGCTTGAAAATTAAAAATTTTTTCAGGAGTCACGGCAGTAGAGGTGGTGCAACTATAACGACATGTGAATAACCCCGCCCACTCAAAAATGGTACTAAACTTCAGTGTAAACACAAACCGAGCCGAACCGAGCCGTGCCGTGCTGTACTGAGCCGTGTCGTACCACACAGTGGAAAATCGCCATAACAGAGGCCACCTAGCAAATAACACTAGAGGCTGCAGCCTTTAGTGTCCTTGTGAGTTCATCTGCTTCCCATGCTGGTTGATGTTGGTTTGAATCCCATTTGGAGCAGTGCAATGAGGAGCAGTTACACTGGTGCCGTGATCCGGATGGGAGTGAAGTTTAGGATGGTGAGTGTAACAGAGGCCACCTAGCAAATAACACTAGAGGCTGCGGTCTTTAGTGTCCTTGTGAGTTCGTCTGCCTCCTATGCCGGTTGATGTTGGTTCGAATCCCATTTGGAGCAGTGCAGTTAGGACCAGTTACATTGCTGCCATAACCTGGAGGTGAGTGAGGCTTAGTGGGGTGAGTGTAACAAAGGCTAACTAGTAACTGATGCTAAGGGCTGTGACCTTTAGCACCCTTATTAGCACACCTGCCTCCTATGTTGATTGATGGGGGTTCGAATCCCATTTGGAGCAGTGCAAGTAGGACCAGTCACATTGGTGCCATGACCCAGATTGGAGTGAGGTTTAGTGGGGTGAGTGTAACAAAGACCAACTAGCAAATAACACTAGAAGGTGCTTTTATTGTCCTCGTGAGTGTCGTGACCCAGATGGTAGTGAGGTTTGGGGGGCAGTGAGTGTAACAGAAGCTAGCTAGTGATTGGCTACGTCCTTTAGTGTGCAGCTGCCTCCCATGCTGGTTGATGGTGGTTCGAATCCCATTTGGAGCAGTGAAAGTAGGCCCAGTTTCAATGCTGTTGTAACTATTATATGAGTGAAATTTAGGCCAGCGAGTGTAACAGAGGCCAGCTAGCAAATAACACTAGAGGCTACAGCCTTTAGTGTCCTTGTGAGTGCACCTGCCTCCCATGCCCAATAGCCCCTCACTGCAGTACACAAGATCCAGGGGGCGAGGTTACATCCACATCCAGGGGGTGGAGATGGGTAGGTTTAGTGGAGGAGATGGGTAGGTTTAGGGATCAGGGAGTGGCGACGGGTAGGTTTAGGGATATGTAAGGTGGGAAGAGTTGTATCTGGATCCAACCTTGCCCCCTGGATCTTGTGTTCTGCAGTGAGGACCGTATGCCAGTTGATGGTGGTTCAAATCCCATTTGGAGTGGTGCAAGTAAGACCAGTTACATTGGTGCCGTGACCCGGTTGGTAGTGAGGTTTAGGGGGGTGAGTTTAATGGAGGCCAGCAACTGAATGACGTTGTCGGGTGTGCTGTGGAAAATTATCAAAAACTTCCTTATCTCTATTATATTTCATTATTATTATTTCAAATCAGTGCTATTGGTCATCGTTATGTCTGTCTGTGGGTTTTACAAATATTTAACCAATGAAAAGCATTCAAAAGAGCTTGTGACTAAACCTCATAAAGCCATTGGATTCTCAAATTGTCAAACCTCATAACTCCACCCCATCTCCATTCAGAATAAAGTGCCTTGACACGCAGTTTTAAGACAGACATCAACTTCTTCACAATGCAAGGGTGACTGATGTTTATATAAGTACAGTGTTTCCTTCACTCAAGAAACATTGTCTATAAAAGCTAATGTTTTTGTCTGTTTAAAGAGCAGAGAAGAATCTTAGCATTTGATGTCTAGTTGTAGCCAATGCACTTTTGTACATTTCAAATATCCCGTGCATAGTGGTTCATCTCTTATATCATGAGATTTTTGGCCAAATGTATTAAACGACAAGAGAATCTGAGTGCCCATATACAGTAGCTACAATAAACTTTATAACCTGCAAACTGATGAAAACGTAATGCGATTAATTAACTGTCTCAGATGCCGCCGTTCTAATGATGGACAAAATACAGATCTCTGTTATTCGGTCGTAAAAAACCTTGTTAACTCCATTTGAGTATGAATTTTCAGAAATTAAATGCAAATGTCTGATCATATACAGTATAAAGCCAAAATACCAACTCTGATGACGCAATGTTTAATTATTGAAAAAAAAAAACTTTTCCCCTTTCTATCCTTTTTTTTAATGCTTAGTGGTGTGCCATGGGATTTTTTACATATCAAAACTCTGCCACGGCAGAAAAAAGGTTGGGAAACACTGCGATAGAGGATATGGTCTCTAGCATTGTGAGGGCACATGCCGGTTGACACTGGTTTCAATCTGTTTGCAGTGGTGTGAGCAGTAACAGTTACGTTGGTGTCATGACCCAGATTGAATAGGATCTTGAGTGCTCAGCAATGTAAGTTTGAATTCAACTTGCAATACACATCTTATTTTAAAAAGTTTTAAAAAAGTTTAAACATACTAAAAAACAGCATTCAGTAAGCTTCAGGTTCAGTTCTTGTTCTGTCGTAATCAATGCACACATACATACACATAAGCATGGGTTAACCTGGAGCAGATATTTTACTGTGTGAGCTGTGGAGGTTGCTGACACAGTAAGCAGAGGGGCAGGGACAGGAACCCCTCATTAAGACTGAATTAAACAGAGCTTTGATGGGGAGACCTACATCAGTTCAGCCTGGCAACACATGAAAGAGCAGCCGTGAGAGACAGGGATCTGCACTCGTTGTCACTCTCTCCAGTGCACACTTGCACACATTTCATCCCTCACACACACACACACACACACACACATACACACATGCATTGAAAACCACATCACTGCCACATACAAACAAAGACTATATTCCACTATCAGTAGACTTCGGCTGTATTTAGTATGCTGTGCACACTATGCAATTTTTCTATATGCAGAGAATCCCCAGATGACCTAATACATTTGCCAAACATTTCTGTGTGGAATATGGTATCCCACAGTGCAATGTACTCAACCTGACCTTCCATTTCTAGTGTGACGGATGAATAGGAAATCATAACAGTCATGATTAATATTTCTTACTTGACTATGTATTTGATCTGACCACCAAGAGTTCATAAAATTTTGTACAAAATAGGAAAAAATACAAATTCACCCATATTATTTCCAAAAAGGAAATGGACTCTACATGCTTAAGTCATGTGACGAGCATAGTGAGGTCATGTGATAACAATATAGTGCGCTACAGTTTGAAATGTGAGCAGTCTCATTGTGGAAAACATCTACTGTTAGTGTTTGTATGTACCAAGCAACCCGATCTCAGTCATTTACAAGACGTTGAATTCATATGAATTATACAACTATTTGAAATTCTGGAATCTGAGAGTGCAAAAAAACCTAAATATTGAGAAAATCGCCTTTAAAATTGTCCAAATGAAGTTCTTAGCAATGCATATTACTAATCAAAAATTAAGTTTTGATATATTTACAGTAG
>JAFVLL020009790.1:0-69252 GCA_021397915.2 Tor tambroides | reverse complement strand
TAAATTTTTCTTTAAAAGGGAAAGTTCCCTTTCTTAAAGTAATTTATGAAAATACTGAATCCTTCACATACCCATCTCGTCCTTTACTGATGATTTTCACCTCAAAGTAATAGACCCCGCAGGCAGCTGGAATCGGGTGTGTTGCACGGACAGATGCCGCATCTTTTGGAGTCTTTCCATGACCTGGATGACAGACACAATAATTTACACCTGCTAATGGTTTATGCCACTCACAAGGAGCTCCAGAACATTTGTAATGTTATAACATCACCAGAGGTCGCCATGACAAAAAACACTTAGCAAAATAATCAATGTTTTTGCTGTGAGAGCTGTATGCTTTAGGCTGATGATATTTTGCCTGGCAACAGAAAAGACACTGCACTTTGCTTTGATATTTAAAAATGTTTTTTTTTTTCAGGTGAATATGTACTGCTTTAAATTTGGGAATTCATATTTATTGTCATTTTTATTAGCAATAACCAACAAATCAATGTCAGAAATTTGTTTAAAAATGATTTATTATTATTAACAGCCAATATTTGCCCCCTGAAATAAATTTGTTTGTTTACTTTAAAAGGCACGTAACCTCATTTAAGTCAAATACTTCAGTTCAGTTGAATCTATTATTATTTTTTAAAAATTCTCAATTTCTGAACAAACATGCAGTTAATTATGAAGCCAAACCAACACCAAATACAAAAGTATCAGTAAGTTATATCATGTACAAGATATAACATAAACACAAAAAAATAATTGTATGATATACTATATAGCTTTCTACTGCGTATCATCACTAAGGAAGATTTTGATGTTTTGGACTTGTTGGGAGTGTTTTCTTTATGTTCACTGTTTTTATCAAAACCACTTATGTTATATTAACACTCACCTCTGGGACAGCAAATGCATACAGTTTTTCTATAGCTATAGGTCACTAAAGTGTCTGAAGAGGCACTAAATCCATTATTTATTCAATATTAACACATAACTAGACAAACATAAAATAGAATAGTATAAAATATAGCACCAACAAAGATTTTTTTCCACACATTTGAAACATATAAAGCCTATTGCATCATATTTAAATTTCTATGGCCTCTACCTGACAAACATGATCAAAACTTTGCTGAAAAACCTGTTGAACACAATACTATATATGCTTTCTGCCCTCACTGATAGTTTAAAAATCTTTTAGCAAAAAAAAGGTTCTCAATATTCTAGAAATAATTTTTGCTGTGAAATCTTTAATGATTTTTATGAAGTAAACATAAGAATAACTTTTGTATCATTAGTAATATTTCAAGACAAACATTTACTGAACTGAAGCAACTTAGGTTTACTTGACTATCCATATATCATTTTTTTGTTGTTGTTTAAATTGTGTTAAAATGCATGTATAAATTATCATACAATAGGCTGTTGAGAAATGTTTATTTTTACATCTCTCAATCATCATTGTATTTGCACTGCATTATGTGTTTTTCCCCAAAATTAAAACTACACAGCACTGTTCATAAAACTAAGCATTTAAATATCATCTTACAAAGACATATTACTGTGACATACAGTGTGACAAGTGATATTTATATCAATTTTATTTAAGTTGTCTACTAAAAGATCTCACTGATTTACAATAAAAGATATCAGAATTTCATCTTACTTTTTGGTCATATAAATAATAACAGCTGCACCAAATTACACATTTTTGCTCAGTTTGGGCCTTTGAGATGTTTTTTTTCCTTGTGTATGAGCTCCTTATTCTCACTTTATCATACTATATGGGCCATAATGCTTGATCAAATATACTACAAACCTAAAGTAAACTATTTAAAATATTTCATCTAAAGATTCAAGTAACAACGTAATTATTAAAAAAAAATATTCTTACTATTATTTAGTAAGTCAGGACTCAGGCTTTACAGAGTTAAATATATGATGCATTTTTGTCACTTTTTGTAACATTTTAATCCTGAACCCCTGATAATCAGACTTGTACATATCTGAAGTAAATTCATAAGCTTATATGTAGCTTGTACATTTATTAAGACATCTTGGCCTACTGGTAATTTACGGCAGTCTACCTGAAACCTACCTGTCGTCAGCACTGACTGGCCTAATTAATTCTGTGGCCTACCTTTATGACTCAGCTGAGGGAAATGGCAGACACCTCACTGGATTACAGAGGCTTATTTAATAAATAAATATGGTAATCAAATTATACATATATTACAGCTTTTCTTTATCTGCTGAATTCCTAGTAAAAGCCTTACACGCGATGGCAGAAAACCTGCCTTTGCAGATAAACACACACACAGGCCTTTCCTAGAGCTTCTGCGTCAGGCTCGATCACTACCTACATCAGCATGTGTGTATTAAGATATAGCCTTTGTACACAGATCATGTTGTCAAAAGAGCTGACAATGACTGCATTTCAACTGTGAATCTCCATACAGTAGGTGCTTCCGGAAATGACTAAAGCATCTTTATAGCTCGCTGCTGAAACTCACCACCATCTCCTTGCTACATTACACGAACTTTATACTTTCAAACTTAATACCTTTATCATTTATTCTCAACGACTACATGTCATATACGCGCACACACACATTGTTATGCATAAAACATCATATAAAAGCAGTAATGTTAGTTCAATTTCTAGACAATGCTGACTGCTAGGAATGGCGCTAAACAATGCTAAAGGGAGGCTATTTTTATTCAAACATGTCGTCTAAACAGTTAGCTATGAGTAATCAAAGTTTCTAGTTAACATTTCGTTTACTCATATCGGCTAATGTGCTCGATTATCACTCTAAATCATCCCTGTTTCGTGACGATTTTAGCAGTTTGTGTGGCTAAAAATAGGTTTGATTCACAGACAATACGAGTACGCAGAAGCTAACAGAAGTGTATTTTTATATCATTAATCAGAGGTGCAACTTGACACGAGCTAACCTGGCTAATGCCTTCAACATTTAGCTGGTAAACAACTTGGTGTTTGTGTTCATCTGCTGCTGTTAGCCTTGGTTACCTTTATAATGCACCCGGAGGTTGTTTTGAGACAGGCCGATGTAGCTGAATTTGTCTTTGGGGCTCCAGGATCTGGGGAGTGGGGTCTCCTGCTCGTTGACGGCCGGGTAAAGGCGTTTAAGCCGCTGGTTGAGCTCTTTTTCCTGCTCGTTGAGAGCCAAGTCTCCGTGAACGACAACCGACATCAGAAACCCACAGCCCGATGACGGTCCTGACATCGCGATCCGATTCCTGCCGCCGATACCAACAGCTTGCCAGCTATCTTTAGCTGGACAGCTTTCTAACAGTGTCCAGTGGCTGAAGCGACCACTGTCAGACACCACAGGAGAAGAGCCGCTGAGATTTCGGGCTTGTTTTATTCGGATCGGACGGCTAGCCAGCCAGCTAACTGCGATTAGCCCGCAAACAGCCTCTCTGATAGAGTTAGCAAGACGCTAGAGAGAATTAATCACGCCAATACAGCGAAACGGCAGCTTACAAAAACATAACAGACATCCAGAAAGTTGATCCTTGTAATTTAAGACGACATCGAACCGATCCGACAGACTAAATAGGGTAAAAGGAGCAGAAAGACAGCAGCAGAGGGAACCCCGATCTTTTGTTTGTTGATAGTGTGAAATCCAGCTATCTGATTGGCTCTCCCAAGGTCCAGTCATACTTCCTCGAGCACTTGGTACATGACTAGACACAGGCTACCAATAACATGTCCTCCTTCTCACTTGGGTTGATATCCATAGTTGAGATGGCTGTGACAGTGAGAATTTATTTGCACACTTACATATTATAATGTTTCATTTATTTATTTCATCATTTTCATATATTATGGGACAGTGCAGTTATGGTGCAGATTATGGGTCCCCTTACACTTTTTATTATGGTGAGGACTTTTCAGTGACCTCCTTTGAGAAAAGTATTTTACTTTTTTTTTTTTTTTTGTACTGTCGAAAAGATTTGTGATTTAGCATATGAAAATTAAACAAATTAAGACTTGGTCAGGGTCAGTGCATTTAATCTTGTTTAAGCAGCATCAAACGTTTTACGAAATACAAACCTTCACTTCGGCATGTGTAAAAGTGCAATGCTATAATTTATCAAGATTGAGTTTTGATTTTCCAACTTACACATGTAATTAGAGATTCATCTGATGTCTTGGTTTTCCCATTTGTTTTGAGATGTAAAGTAGGTCTAATTTTTTTTTTCTTTTTTTTTTTTGTGAAAAAAGTATAAAGTGCATTCTCCATCATTCCTATGATAACCATTAATGGTTCATTCATAACTTTGCCATGACCTGTAAAAACATATGTAGATTAGTTTCTTTAAAACATGTTCAGACATGTTCATGCTTCACGTGCATTTGTGTTCCAAGTAAACCATGAAAAAGTCAAACTAATAAACGTGATGTTGTAGGCTAAGGGTTTTATATGGCAAGCATCTGTATATTTTACAATAAGGTTCCATTTGTTAAGATTAGTTAACCACTTTAGTTATTAATCTTAGTTATGCAGTTAATTAATCTTGTTAATTTCCACATTTACTAAAACATTATTAAAATCAAAAGTGTGTCTGTTAATGGACATGAGCTAACATGAGCTAACAGTTGCATTTTTATTAACTAACATTAACAAAGATTAGTAAATACGCAAATATATTTCTCACTGTTAGTTATTGTTAGTTAATGCATTAACTAACTTTAACTAATGGGACCTTGTTGAAAAATGTTACCGAAACATTCAATGACTAACAAAGTTACTGTATGTTAATTATTCAGACAGAGAAAATGTACATCAGCAAGCCTAGAGAGGACATAGTTATTGATCTGTCCATTTCAGCCACTCCAGGAAAAGGCACATTCAACAATCAGATGGTTATAAAAAATAAAATAAAAAAAAAAGATATATAGTGGAATTTTGTTGAGGTGGATACTATTTTTTAAGTATTCTGACATGACATTGATTTGTATGATAGCCTACTAAATTAAATCTGTGCTCTTTTATTGTTTGTTTGTCATCTCAGTGTACATTGCTTATCCAATAAACTGGAAAATTCATGAGTTTCCACAAACTGGCAGGACCATCCAATCACTGTATATCCACACATAACAGCTACACTTATTGCTTTGGTCATTATGGTGGTACACAGTCCCAAAACTCACGGCACAGGCATTGGCAAAGGCCGTACACCATGACGATGAGAAGACTGACAGGTACCAGACTGACCATCAACACCCCCATCGTGGTATTTTGCATGATTAGCAGATAAACCCCTAGAGGCAGCGAGCTGAAGTACAGCAGCCCCAGCAGCCAGACCAGGATGCGTGCTGAAGTCTGGCACAGCAGGGCCGCACAGTTCCACACTGTCCATCTCTGGGTAACGGAGGCCATGGAGTCCTGGCTGGAAGAGCGGTAATCCCTACCCCGAGCTGGAATAACAGACTCCTGCCGAGGCTCCATAATGGTGATCACCACGTAATTGGAACGAATCGAGGTGGGAGAAGCTGAGGCTGAGTGTCCCATCAAGGAGTTGAGGCGTCTGGGACTGAGGAGAATCTCCCCTTGGTTGTCATTAAGGTTCTGATGCTTCCTTGTCTGGATGGACAGCAGTACCGACACCAAGTTATACTCGTCTGGTAGACTGTCCACGTCTTCTCCGGGAAGGTCTGTGATGTAGCGGCAGAACGGACAGACCACTGCGTTCGGAGAGGATTCGCCTAAATTGAGGATTTTTGCAAGGCACTTGGCACAAAGACAATGGCAGCACTCGAGGACCTTGGGCCGTCGACTTGACAGGCTGTAAGCACAGTAGCAGATCTTGCATTCCAGTTCCTCTGCGGTGAAGCCACCCACCACATCCTCCGGGAACTGTCCCATCATGTCTCCTTCTTCTCAGCGCTCTCTCATCGGCTGGTTGTAGTCAAAGCTGTGTGGGAACATGGTTGTGAGGCAGCTGTTGGGCCACTCCTGGTGTCTGGATGGTGTCCTGTGCAGAACGGAGCATTGCCTGTACATCGCCGTACTGTGCCACGGTGGCTCTGGACGGGTTTGTGCTGAGGAACATTTCATGCACTGTGTGGAAGGGTGGGGAGAGGCCACCACCGAAAAGATAACTGTTAACACAGCAGTAGAGAACAAACACTGCGGCAACAAAGCAGGCCCTGTAAAACCAGGGCTGGAATTTTCTAGCCAGGGCTTTTGTTGCCACTGAAATTCAGTCCAATTAGTGGCTCCACACTTCTTTCTGGTACACAGCGCTGTTTTTGCTTGCTTAATGCAAGATTATTCCAAACAGAAAGAGATGATATTTGCCTGAAATCATGTTAAGTTCAGAATATGCATTAATATAAAATATTTTTAACATATTTAAAACTTGTTCCAAGCTGTAATTTTGAATGCCAGCCAGCTCAGAAGTACACAGTTCAGTGTGTAACATCAAAAATTAGGTCATTGCTGTTCACTGAGCCTGTCTCACAAAGGCAGGTATTACTGAGATTTTACCATGTAAAATGAGAATTTACTTACATCTGACTGATATTTATTTCCAAACATAATGCATTTCATATATCATGCTCAAATCATTTTAAGGCAAGACACTATAAGCACTATTTTTTTCATGCATTGATTTTAAGATTTTGGGCTATTTGGCTTTTTATAATGTGACGTTTCAGACCAGAGGGAAAGAAATATTCAAAATGCACTTCTTTTCTTTTTTTCACTTTATCTGCTTGCGTCGATTTCAGTGCATATCTGAAGGCTGTTTTCTCAAAATGATTTTTTTTTCTCGTGCACTGAGCCAGAAATCTCCACTTCATTTGCAGTTAAATGCATCAGACTTTACCATTTTATTTCAATCGATATTCTGAAGGATTTGTTTATGTAATATCTGATTTTATACAACATTTTACCTCCAAAATCATAGTGAAAATGTTTTTTTCTGGCTGTTTAGAATGATAAAAAGAGATATCCAGAATCCCCTCTGTAAAAACCTTTGACTGCAATATGTCAGCAAAATGAAACACGAATTCTCCAATATTCAGGTTCCTCTTCTGGAAATTTATGCAACTTACGCATTTTTAATTATAATGTATAATTTGCATAAACATAGGATAGTAAAATGTTTTCAGTTCTTAATGTAATCCATCAACTGAGAAAGTATAGTAATATATTAGACTTGGTCTATGTTTGTATGTCTCAGCAAACTCTTTTTTTCCCTTTTTCAAATGGAAAAAAGTATTGCTTTGGAGTTTAACAACACTGGAATTTATTCAAAGCAGGAGAGATGAGGGCAATTGTAAGCTTACTTCATAACTCACAGATTGTAATGTGCTTAAGGGCAACTGTAACACTTGATATCGTAATGATTTTAACTGAATGAAAGACAATATAATTAAAAACCGTATAATTGCTTTATTACTTAATGTAGTTTTTGCCCTAATATGGTAGTAATTCCTCAAAGCTGTCAGAAATGATGTGTGTTAAAACAAAAATCCTTTTTACTAAGATATATTGATCAGCTGACAAGTCAAGAACAATAATCATCTCCTTAGGTTCTGTGTAGTACAGTAATTTTCATAACATGTTCATAATAAGACCCTTCAATCAAACATGACATAGGGATTAATTACATATATGTTACACCATCAGGACTATAAACAGCAGAAAAACATTTGAAATATTAAAAATAATAATACTTGAATAACATTTTTGTGTAGTTATTTTATACTTTTATATTATTATATTTATTTATTTATTTGTTTATTATTTTTATTTACACGGTAAGTGGCTGTTTACAAGCACTTTACAGTAATGTACACTGCGCCCTAGTGGTTAAAGAGCGTATTAAACTCATTCATATTTTATCTTCAAAAGAAATAAAATATCAGATTATCTACATATGTCTGGAAAAGAAGAATATAGGCTAAAGAAGAAATATTTTTCAACGCTTCAGAATGATGTCTGATGAAGAAACTAAAAGAAGAAGAAAAAGATGAATAGAAGAAAACAACGCACCATTTCCTTGCAATATGAATGAAATCAAACAAAACGTTGATTTGACTGTAATTTCGAGCAATAAGCTGCATACAAAGGTAACCCACAGCAGGTGGACAGTCGCACAGCTGACTGATCGATGACGTCAGAGTTCCCAACAGCAACCCGGGGCTGTCTCTGAGTGACGTCAGCGACTAAACAACAACAAAATAAATAGCAGCTGGCAGCGCGCGTGAGGAGCGGGGAGCGGGCTCGCGTTCGTTTGCTATGGCTAATCGGGGTGGATGCGACAGTGACAGCCTGGATGCTTCAGAGGTGGAGCCGCTGGGAAAGAGCGCCGGCGAGACTTCCTCCCGATCACTCAACTCAGGCGGAGGAGAGATGGCGGAGAAAGAGGAAGAGCAGCCTTCGGGAGACCGACACCCTGCAGGCCCTTATCCTCCGTGTCGTATATCAAAGCTGATTAACTGGAAAAGACCATTATGGACTTCCGCTTTCTTCGCAACTACAAATATAGCGTTTTGGTGAGACACATGACGCAGCATATTTTTTATTACATCAGTTGAATGCGAATGTATGAATACAAATATCACAATTTCTTTAAGATATCATGATGTTGGAGATTAAATTAAATATTGGATTAATGGGTCAGTCTTTATCGCTTTCCAATGCACTACATTTCTCTGCCTAATTAAATCAGCAGGCCTAACTGTTTTTTTTATTTATTTATTTTTTTTTATTCTGGCCCCTAAGGCATTTTCCTTTGACCATTTTTGAAGACAAACTTTCGATTCAAAATTTCATTGCAATTCCCTACATGCAAAAAAGTTGTAAATGTATTTATAGCATATGCTCGTTTTAAGTAAATCTTGTTGTGGCATGTTGATAAAATTGTATTTGGGTTAACATGGCTTTATAAGTAGTAATTTGGTGTGCACTGTGCAATTAGGAATTAGTTTCACCCTCAAAGCACATGATTTTACATAAGCGATAACTTGTAAACAGAAATAATAACAACACATGAACATGTACTAATTTTATTGTTTTTAAATGTATGATGACAGATCTTAGATAATTTCACAGCTTTTATCTTAAAAAAATAATGAAGCACTGTACATACGAAAGTGATAGTTAGATGTCTGTTGACTGCAACTGTGCACATGATTAAAGATGGGAAACCTATTGTTTTTTTTTTTCCCATGCAGGTTTGTGTCCCTTAGTCCCTGTCGGGTGTTCAGCCTCATCTCCGTGTGTGTTGCTCTCTTAGTGATGATACAGCTGATGAGAGATGTGGCTCTTTCCAGATCAAGAGGTGTGGATTTGTTTCATACACTAAAGTGTGACTGTTGTTACTGAATAGAAACAAATTTTGATATGGTGTCATCACCATTTTATCACCAGTTTATTTTCCTACTTACAGGAGCTGCTCTATGGAGGAGTATGACAAGCAGGTAAATTTAGAGCATACACACCTATTCAGATCATGCAGAGGCTGCACCGAGGCTGTATTTATTTGATGAAAAATACAGTAAAACTGTGAAATATTATTACAAGTAAAAAAAGTTTTTGATTATAATATAATGTAAAATGTGATTATTTCTGTGATGGCAAAGCTGAATTTTCAGCAGCCGTTACTCCAGTCTTCAATGTCACATGGCACTTCTGAAACTATTCTAATATGCTGATTTGGTGCTCACAAACATTTCTTATTATCATTAATATTGAAAACAGCTATTTTGTATTTTTGTGGAAACCATGAGACACTTTTTAAGAATTCTTCAAAGAAACAAATATATGTCTTTTTTTGTAACACTGAAAAAGTACTTTTGATCAATATAATGCATCCTTACAGAATAAAAAATACAAATATTAATTTGTCTACTAATCCCAAACTATTTTTTGTTTATTTTTTTTAGTAAACTGAACTGACAGCGATCACCATGTTTTGTTTTTGTTTTTTCATTTTGAGGAAAAGAGTAGCTTTTACATTGACTAATAATTCCTTGTGCATTTAAATGAGTTTGAAACGACATGACAGATGATGGCAGAGTTTTCATTTAAAGCAAGTAATCTACCTACAACAAATATACAAATAGTTTTTTTGGTAGTTGAACTGAAAATGTACTTGACTCAAAAATTTGAGGGGCCACACATCTGAATGTATTTATTAAGATGTTTTTATGTCAAGTATTTTTCATTTATCAGCTACAGTCCAGCTTACAGTCCACTAGAGGGCGTCCTATACCTCTTATTGGCATTATTGATGACATACAGCAATCCATAAAGCCTGTCATGTGAGTTTAGAAATGTCAGTGAAATCCGGAGCTGTTGTGAGATCAAGACTAATTAAGAAATCTAACAAAGCAATCCTGACCTTCTTGAAACTTAGAAATGTACAACACTGGTAACCTTTCTCATGCAGTAGTTTGAAGAGTGCATCCAAGTGAACAAAGATTATATAATCAATATTTACGTCAAATCTTTGCATATGAGAACATTCAAAAGTTGGCCTAAGTTTGTTAAAGTATTGGATTAGTGGAAGGCTTGATGAATTTATCCAATACTGCTTATCAATGGCCTTGGGCTTTCCTTTATTTTAATCCGGGTTGCGTCATGCTGTACTCTGACCGAAGTTGCCCTGTCATTGTTTACATGCTTATGGTAAAAACAAACGCAATGGCTCCATTGTGCTCCAGTGGGTGAGATGCCAGTGTAGTAATCTTCAGTGTGGTGTTTATGTGAGACGGGACTCATTAAAACCTTAGGTACTTGACCAACAGCTGCTGGATTGCCTCAGCTTGTTCATTTCTGTCGGCTGCTGTTGATGTGAGTCTTGTTCCAACAGTTGTCTTCACCTGGATCTTCACTCTGACCCCTTTGCCCTCCCATAGCTGTGATATTAAAGAGCTTTCTGTTGTGCCCTACTTTTTGTATTTTGTTTACTTCATAGAAGTTACATTAAATTTAAAGTGTGATGATTGTAGTTTCACATTAAGAACTTTGAAAACTTCCTAAAACTTCCAACAGAAGTTATGGTAATACAAATTTAGTTGCTATTTCTTTGCTACAAATGTTTACACAATATACTTGCAATAATTTGTACTAATATGTTTCATCTGTAGTGATGAAATGCTTTGTTTATCTGTACATTGTGACGTATGCACTAGAGTGGGTTGTTTTGTCCTGTGGAAGCATGTCGTGTTGTGAAACTTGAGTTTATGTTTCACTGGGTGGCATGGTGAGTGGAATGACACAGCCATTTGTGCTGCTCAAGAGTGATGGTAATCCTTTCTTGCATTTCTTCACCCTTCTTATTGGGAGGATTTTGGAGAGTCCCAACTGAGAAGCCAATCACATTACAGGAGACTAACTAACAAAGGGTGTGTCTGGAGACTAAGTGGCCCATTGGAGGAAGGCTAGGTGAGGGTTAGATGACTGGTGTTATTTGTTCGCTGACCAACTGACCAGTCATGGTCCTTTCATCACAGTCGAATGACCAAATAATAATAATAGATAGAATTATATAAATAAAGAGGTGATATAAATAATAAAGATGACTGTTACTGACTGTATATATATATATATATATATATATATATATATATATATATATATATATATATATATATATATATACATATACATATACATATATACAGGGGAGACTAGGCAAGTTTTTACACTTTTTACTCCACTTCTCTGGGAATGTAATTTTTATAAGTCTTGCATAGAAAAAAGTCCACCTTTATTAACTAGGTAAAATGGTTTAGTTCATTTATGTTGTCACATGCTGTGGGCTAAGTGGATGTTTAAACATACCATATTAGGGTAAGCAAAATTTAAACAATAAAAAAATATGAAAAGTTGAAACAGCAAAAATGTAAAACACACAAAAATATATTTTAGACCATTTAAAACGTGTAAATAATAATGAAAAATTTGACAAAAAATGTCTGATTTGTGAAAAATAAATATTTAATATATTTTATAATTTTATACCATTTAAAACACAGGTAATAATAATAATAAAAATAAAAAGTGCCAACCTGCCCCAAATGGATGTTTGTTAAAAAAAAATAAAATTAACAAATTGTATAATTTTATACAGTATAAAACACAAAAATGTGAAAGCCTGTCTCAAATGGACATTTTTGAAATATAAATATTTAAATATTTTTAAACGCATGTAAATTAAAACAACAACATTTCTGTTAAATTGTACTTTCATTATATTGACTCTTGTCTGAATGTTTGCTAGTTTTATTGTTCATTTGTTTGATGATATTTATACTGTATAATATTTACTTATGTTTATATGTGTGTATATATATATATATATATATATATATATATGTCAAGATTTAATTAACGTATAAATAAATAAATGTAACATTTCTTTCAGTATAATAAAATTTTAAAACATTCACAACGAAACACTAATTTATCATAAATCATTGAGATTAACATAAGAGGAAAGGGCGGAAAATTTTTGTGATGTCAGGGATTTTCTTTGTACCTTTATGGAGATCATTTTTCATTGAGAAATTTACGTAATTCAAAATACTCTTCTGAGAGGGTCTTATTCTGTGAAGAGGGGGTATTAAGGGGGTATTATGTGAAGTGTTTGTACGTGTGTGTGTTCATGCCCCAGCACTGTCTGTCTGATGCCTGCTTGTGGAATGCTATGTGACTCTGGTATTTTTAGACCTGACCGGTTGAAATAGTGAAGCTCAGGCCTTGGTCAACATAAACACTAGCTCATGTGGCTTCATGCGACACTTCATTTGTGACTCTGTCTGAACTCTGGAACTTATCACTGACACACTCACCTTCTGACTTACCTGAACGCTTTTCAATGTTGAAACCTAGAGATTTTGAGATGACTGCTGAAGACCATGGATCAGCACTGAGGTACAAATAAAATACACTAATGAAGAAATTGGTACAAACTAGTGGTTGTTAACTTTGAAGAATCATGTGAATTAAACCTCCAAGTGGCTAGTTTTGGTTACATTTGGGTAAATCTTGGACAACTTGCATATTTATTTTGTGACTTTTTTTTTTTTTTTTTTGGAAAATGTTCTTTTAATCATGTGATATTTGTCTTTGAAAAATTGTGTTTTAATCTTACTTACATCGCAGTTAGGTGTGTCATGTTTCAGATATGAGCTTGTTCCAAATTATTACAAATGTCAGTCATCATGCATCAGATGCATCCAGGGCTGTGTGGTCTCCATAGTGACCATTGTTTTGGAACATTTGCTAGGGGAAGTTCATGTTGATTGTCACAAGTACTTTATAGGTACTGATACGTGCATGTACACCACACAGCCATGGAAGCTGTCAGTCATGTGTGATGAAGTGAACATGAACAGGCCCACAGACAATCTAAAAGCATCATTAAGGTACTCTAATTGCCAATGCCTTGGGTCCTTTTACCCTTATTTTACAAATTAAGAGACACTGTTGATTTTCAGTGGCATTCGCCAGCTGTTTGTTTTGGGCTATTTTAGTGCTCTGTCACTGGGTCTGTTTGAGTGTCAGACAAGTAGCTTTCTTTGTTGTTTTAGCGATTAGCATGGGAGTCATCTAGTCGAGCAGTTTGGTTTTCAGAATCCAGAGTCACCTGTTGTTGCCATTTACAGAGACCTTAGAGGCTTTTCTACACATGTTCTTTGGTTTGAAATGATTTTGGACTTTCTTGAGGCAGCCAACTTTATTTGGTTTTCACATGATAACATTTACCAGTGGCAAGCATGCCATGCGGTATGATTTCAAATAGCGTTAACTATCAAACACCACATAGTGCTAGTCAACAAGCAGATTTCCCAAAAGATGTAACAAAAGATCTCATCTGATGAAATCTCTTAACACTTGTGAGCATTACACCTCATTGATCTCCAGTCGTCAGCTCTGGTCTGGGTTGGGCAAGCCTGAGCTCACTTTCTCTGGCACTTTCGCTTGTATGGTGAAATGCTAATGTGAGCTCTGTTGCCTCATAGTCACATGCTCCCCATGCGCTCCGTTTAATAGGAAACCTCCGGTGGGGAAACATGTCTCTGAAATGTTGGAGGTGACTGGTTTATGACCTTTTGGAGGAAACAGATCTGTAGGAGAGTTCCTAATTGCGTGGGTTATATGTAGCATGTTTTTGGGTTCAGTCTGTTTGTTTGTTGGACTTTGTGTTTGAAAGGTTTTCGACATATTGGTGGCATTGTTTGGTTTGTTTTGGAGATGGGAAATACAGGGCGACAGCTGTGAGGGGATTGGAGTAGGGGCGCATAACCACAGATAAAGGGCATTAACAAGCCGCCTGTTAATAGATGCTTATTTTGTGCCAAGAAATTTCCCTGTTCTGAAAGTCATACTAATTCATTCTAAGCCAAATGTTTGACCAAAGAAATATTTACTTGACTTTTTACCTGATGTTATTATTAGCTGCCCATTATTTATTTTTAAAGCATTTAAAGCTAACTTGCATTATACTTTCCATGAAAGTGAACTTTACATATAACATCAAAGAGTCCCAGGTAACTCGAAGAATAGCAGTTTATGTAATTAAAAATGTTTGTCGATGTAAGCTGTCAGTTAAGGGCTTAGCTAGATTGATATATAATCATACAATATGTATTTTAAAACAAGAATCTGAATAGCAATCTTGGGTGAACCTTCAAATAAGTGAAGCCAAGTTTTTCAATGTGCAGTTATTTCCTCATTTATAAACCAGGCATTTTCAGGGTGCCTCCTTTTCAGTTATGTCATGAACCCATTGTAGATATTATAAGAATCCTCTTGTACATTTCTGCAGTCATCACTCAGACTGTGAACTATTTCACACTTGCAGTGTGTGCTCTGATAGTGCTAGAATCTGCATTCAAAGGCATACACACTGTATAGCTAATGTTATAGACACTGACATCCATTTATTAAAACTGACTAAGGTTTTTATTCAATTCTTTCCATCCTACATAACATGAATTTAAACATCCTGTATAAGCATGTTGTGTTATATCACAGTTCCAGAGGTTGAGAAGAGGCCAATACCAGCATATGTGTTCAACAAATATGCAATGATAGTTAAAGAAGTGTACATTGTTTAAATGAATGAATGAATTAATATGTGCTTTTTTCAGAAAGGGCCGGTCTTTATTTCTAGTTCAGCATTAATGATTTGTCATTGGTCTTTTAATTGTAGCTGGGAGGTCATTGATTCTGTCCAGGAGGGCAAGTCTGGATCAGGATCTCCATTCACAGACTTCTGGACGAGCCTCAAGCTCTTCATTGAGGAGACTTCCTCTTTTAAGCAGCAGAATCCAGGCAAGGTATGGACGGATTTATTTGGTGCATAATGCACCTTTTATTACATTAAATCTAAAATGTATAAAGGGAAACCATATATATATTTGGCATCAAGTCAAGTCTCCATTTCTTTTACATTTTTCATCATTTTTAACCACCATTTTGCCTCTCTAGTTCATTCTTCATCATCTAACATGATCTGTCTTAATATTAATTTATAACATCACTGATGATGTGTCCAGGTCCATCAAATGGTTATATATGTTAAAAAGATATTTTTAATATTTTAAGTTTTTTAATATATTTTTATGGTTTTAATATTAACATTAATTTTAAAATAATATTAAAATTATTCCATGTGGTCTCTTTCTTATCATGTATAGTTGCATGTATAATAATTATAAAATAATTAGCAAAATGACATTTAAAATAGATTTAGCTAGAGTATAGTACATCACATCGCAGGTTATTAACTTTCCAAAAGTATTTCACGTCAGCTATCTTTTTGCAGTGAACTGAGACATTTTAAATGTGTGTCTCTTTGCAGTTCTGTCTGCTGGTGTGCAGTATGTGTTCTTTTCTGGCAATACTTGGACGTTACATTCCAGGGGTTGTTATTTCATACATCTTAGGTAAGTGCCAAATTATGTCCTACACAAAAAAGATGGTAATCAATAGTTTTTGACATACCTTTTCATTTAAGTCTTTGTACAACTAATTGTAACCATGCTACTATTGGTTAAGCTCTTTCCTAGATTCACCTCCAGCACACTCGAGAACATCCAACAGTCCATTTGTCATGTGATAGTGGATTCCTAGTAATGTAACCATGACGATATTCTCACTCAGTCTCTGGTTTCTCTTTCTTCCTAGCAGTCAGCATGTTCACAAACGCACTGGTAAGTGTGACACGTACATTAATAGTTTGTACATCTGTTTACTGCAGTGCTGGGCATTTTTCTCTGGCCTTTGGTGTCGTCACATGAGTTCGGGGTGTGGTTGGAACCAGTTCTGCAGAAACTGGACTTTGGAGTGGGGGAGTTTCTTCAGAAAATAAAGGAGAATCATGGTATGTCTCAAATACTCACACAGAAAATTAATGCATTTTACATTATTTCCAATATAGCTTGTCATCAGGAAATGTTGTTTTTGGAAGATGACCCCCAAAAGAATTTTGAATGGAAATAAAAATAAATATTAGATGAAAAACCTTAGGTTACGGAGAAAATTAGAAATGTTGCCTGGCAATTAACTGGCAAAAAAAAAAAAGCTAAATGTAAATATAAAAAAAAAATCACTTTTCAAAATGTGAATGAATACTATAATAGTATATAAATAATACTAAAATAACGCTCTATGGAAGCTCATAAGTGACTGATTTGAAGCGCACCATACATATAGCTCTTAAAGGGTGGAGTTTGGCATTAGCATGTTGCTAAGCTAACAAAGCAATACATTAATAAACATATAAAACCTAGTGCACACAAATAATTTTACATTTTTCAATTACATTGAAGCATTTTTATTGATTCTGTTCAGTTTTGAATGAAATATTTAAAGTCATGGCTGACTTGCATTCTCCATATTCCTTTTCCCGCTCCAGAGAAAAGGATACTTCAGTCACAAGCCAAGAGAGAGAGCATTGAAGCAGATCTGTCTGCACTTTTCCCCAAGGTCAGTGCGCTGCCACACAACTGGCCAGATACTGTTACTCACACACTTATCATGTGCCACTAAAGACTGTGAGGGCTTCAGGATATGACAATTATATAATATACATAATATGTCCATTTCCTGTCAGTGTGTGAACTGATATAGAGTATCTATTACAGATGGACTCGACCGTGTGCAAAGAGCTGTCTATATCTGATACAGAGGTCTCTGAAATAACATGGACAGACAATGGCACCTTTAACCTTTCAGAGGGACACACACCTCAGACAGAAAACTCTGAAGGTAAGCTCTTTTACGTTTTCCAGAAATATATAGATATAAAGTATGTGGGTGATTTGCCAGGTATAAATATAGTCTCATATAACAAATGACACAGATAGACCATACATAACAAAGAAAACATGCAAAATAACTGCCAGAAACTTGTGTGTGTGTGTGTGTGTATATATGTATATGGATCAAAGACATTAAGATGTCCGCATCAAAAGAAATTTACAAAAGTGATTTTATGTCCATAGAAAGCACATTAAATGTAAGTAAAGTGTCTAATTTTAAGGTTTCAAATAAGTTTTTGGAGAATGTCAAAATTTGCTTGAAATAATGTTACATTGTCATTCAGTGTAACACAATATTTATGTAGAAATTCAAACAACATGCTTATTCTGACTTGTACATATTAAAATATATAAAAGAAGGTAGCATATTAAATTTTATTGTGTTTTAAATGAGTAAAAAATTCTTACTAACAAATGGGCAAAAGCTAGGATAGTGGCAAATTTCAAAAATGTAAAATTACAACTAATTAGAATTTGGGGTGAAAGTAATTAGTCTTTTAATATGTCATAAATTGATTTTTGTTGTAAATATGGCTGACAAGACTGTTACACTGAATCTCATTTTAGTGTGTGTGTCTTCTGTAAATCAGGGAAAATGTATGATATTTATTTTTTACTCAGAAAAACAAAAACAAAATTGCAATTAAATTAAACAGAAAACTTTTAAGTTTTTTTGGGGAAAAACAACAATAATTTAAAGCAGTATTACACTTGTTTTTATGCTTAAACCCTTTTTCATCTTTGACCCATATATGTATGTGTGTGTGTGTGTATTAACTATTAACTAGTTGCTTATTAGCATGCATATTACTAGTAAATTGGCTGTTTATTAGTACTTATTGTGCACATATTAATGGATTATTCTGCATGACAGTATTCTACATCCCTTAACCCGACCCAATACTTAAACTTAACAACTAACTTAATAAATATTAATAAACAGCAAATTAGGAGTTTATTGAGGGGAAAACCCTTAGTTAATCTGTTCCCTAATCTGAAGTGTTATGTAATTTATCATTCCACAAGAAATATTAAGCAGCACAACTGTTTTCAATTGATAATAATAAGAAATGTAAAAAAATTTTGAGCAGTACCTCGGCATATTAGAATGATTTCTGAAGGATTATGTGACATTGGAGACTGGCATAATGATGCTGAAAATTCAGCTTTACCATCACAGGAATAAATTGCATTTATATGATATATAATAATATTTCACAATATTACTATTTTTACTGTTTTTTTTTTTGTACTGTATCATTAAAAAAATCACACTGACCCCAAACTTTTGAACTGTGGTATTTACTGTGTACTATATAATGCTATATATAAATAAATATATACTAGTATACTGGATTCAATTAGTGAGCATGTTGTGATTATAAAAAAGAATCGAATTAATGTCAGGTTTCAGTATTGCAAAGCCATTCTTTGTGTATTGAAACATTACAATAAAAGTACATGTCTGTAATATCTGAAACCTTGAAAACTTATATAGTTTTGAGGCATTAAATAATAGATATTAGACCAAATTGTATTCCAGTTGAATGTGTGTGTGTGTGTGTGTGTATATATATTTGTTTTTTAAAATGGGGGCATTTTCTGTATTACATATTTGATGCAGACTCAGACCGGCGAAGTGATGAGGAAGTCTTCACAGGTGGACTACCAGAGTTTCCTTCCTTGGACAATGGCTTGGGGACAAATGGAGATGACGATGTAGACCTGAGCATTGGTATGCCCACCCCTCCAGCCCATCCCAGCAGGGTCGGCTCCACACAGTCAGAGGAGGAACCCGTGGCCCAGGCCCTGGAGGTTGTGCAGAGGCTGGCTGGAGACGTAATCACGGCAGCAGTAACCGCAGCCATGCAGGAACGCCTGGAGGCGGCTGTAGCGCCTGCGCTGGTCCAGGCACTGGCCGAGGAATCGGACAGCGAGGCGGAGGACTTTGAGTTGTTGGACCAATCAGAGCTGGAGCAGCTGGAAGGCGAGTTGGGGCTGGACCGGGGGAGCCGTGCAGAAACGTCTAAACCTAGCAAACCCTCTTCAGGCTTTCTGTCCAAACTACTGGGGCGCCAATGATTTTATTCAGAGGGGTTCCGCTTCCCTCTGTGATGGGATGTGGGTGGGAGGATAAATGTCGGGTTTACGGGGAAGGTCCAGAGTAATGAAGGTATTCCCTTGTTTTACTTTGCTGGTGTGATTCAGTTGTTTTGCTATAAAAACAAAGTCATCTGTGGAAGGAGGCTAATTATGTATTTCAAGGGGAAGGTGATACTGGCTGGTTTTGGTCATCGGAGGAAATGGTTTTCACAATGTTTCCTGTCAGCCTCTAACCTGTCAATGACCAGAGGGTTATGGACCAGAGTAAAGTCATTCGTTTAGCAGTTAAAGGGCTGGTAGATGCAGGATACTCCATATTTTGCTGCCAAATATTTTTTCTCTTTTCAACTTCACATAATTACTCATAAAAATAAAGCTTCATGGCCAAAGAATAAGGGCCTCCCACTAACTGACAATCAGGATAGCACTTATAAGCAAACAGAAACACCTTGAAGTGAAGTACACATATGACAATGTATTTTTATTTGAAATATTTTGTTTTCTAATTTTTTTTTTTTTTTGTATCTTTCATGAAGGATTTTTGAAAAGCCGGTGGTCTTAGTGTAATCTTTTGCATGGGTAGTCATGTTTTAGACTTGTTTCAATTTGCACTTTCTTACAGAGTGAACCAACTAGGCACTAGAGCACATAGGCACCAAAGTTGCACAGATTATGATTTGTATTCATATAGATATTAATCAAATGGTGCTTAAAGGGATGGTTCACCCAAAAAATGAATATTCTGTTATTAATGGTGTTTAATGTTGTTTTAGATTCCATTGACTTTCATTTTATAGACAAACAGTTATACAGAATATTGTCTTACAGATTTGGAAAGACATGAAATTGAGTAAATAATGATCATTTTTGGGTGAACTCTTTCTCTTTAATGTACACAATGAACCTTAAGATTTATTTTCAGGCAAAAGTAACAAAAAGTAAAATTTATTTAATCCCCAAGAACAATGTAGTGAGAAGACAATTGTACTTTTAGTCAGTCTTATAAATCAAAATGTCTCTTTGGGGGATCATTATCTGCTTTCTATGAGAAAGAGAGTAGTCTTTTATCAACTGACCCGTTATTCATAATTGCCTTTTCATCAATGTAAGTACAGACGCACATATAACCAAGACTGTTTCTGTTCACAGTGTGGTGCTTGGTGTGTATCTAAATGTAGTGTTCTAACAAACGTCTGGTGTATTATGAATTTTGTTTCAAGATGTATCACTTCCAAAAATGATTCTAATTAGTGTCAGTTTGATCACTTTTTTTAATTTAAATATATTATTTATTCCTATATATCTCTCCTATTAGATTGCTGCCACGCACATATGATCGCCTTATATGCCTGTGCAAGTTTGTCTGTCAGAGCGGAAGAGAATAAGCAAAATATAGTTGTACAAACAATCTCCAGAATGTAATTAAAACCGTACAATTCAAAATTGTGGTTTTTGTCATTATTCTGAATGAGGTTTTTCGATGGAAAATATCTTAAGTGACTTTGAAACAATCCTAAATGAGGTCAAAACATATTCATTGGGTTCAAATTTCACATTAACCTTATATATTTAATTATAATTGAATATAAATTATAAAGCAAATGATAATTACTGCTAATAAATATTAGGAAATTAAGGACTTTTCATACTGTAATGGTAATAGCATATTTTGGAATGAAAAAGCTATAATTAATTAAATTGTAATGATAATGTGTACTGTTAATTGTCACCAAATGTGTGATTAAACAGATAATACATTTATTCACTATCATTAGATCCAGGTACTGGTTAAATATGAGCTATTTTCACTGTTTGGTTTACCAGGTAAAGGGGAGGAACAATCCTCCTCATAAATCTGACACTTTAAAACAGCACCCAGTGATTTACTCGTAGTCCACCTGTAAAGCACACCATCCATACGTCACCTAAACTTTTCCTCAAGTCAGCAGAACAAAATAAATCATGTTTCAAATGTGTATGATTTATGCTCATTACTATGCAGGACTTTGTACAATGCACATGAATTAAACCCATCAAACATGAATTAAAGTGCTTCATTTTGAACTATTCAAATCTGAATTAATTTATCAAGACTAAATTTTACGACACAGAGATGTTTATAATTGCATGCTTAAAGCAGATAAAATGAACAGCATCAGTATTTTCAATAACATTCAGTCACGATTTAGAGTAAACAAATGTCCAGTTTTTGACTGGATGCAACATGAGTGACTATATAAGTTATAGCTAAATATCTAAACATACTGAAACAATTAAAAAGACACTCTTCCATAATTCTGCATCTGGTGGTCCTTTAAAGATTCAGGCCCAGCAGGAGATGTTTTTACTACAGCAGAATTTCTTTATGAAGTGAGTGGCTTAATGTGGTGTGATTTGTGTCTTAGGGCCAAAATAAAAATCAAACAAGCCACTAAAAATCTCAGATTTGCCACACATATGAATTTGATCTGAATGCTCAAGAGAAAAAGGAAAAGACTTTTTTATAGTACTTTGCTTATCACAATATAGATAAATACAGAAAACCATATAACAAAAAGTTTTATAAACATGTTATTTGTATTCATTTATCTTGATAATATTTTAATGTCATTGATTTATGTCACACATTGAAATATATAAAATTATGCATGACAGATTCAGTTACTTGTCCTTTCTGGCTTGTAAATTACATGGTGTCATACACATCATTTCTGTTTACTTGGCTTTTTTTCTTACATGAAAACAAGCATGAATTCTTTCTAGAAAGGCCTTTAGTTTTCCATAAAATGTTGTTGTTTACAAATCGTGTTGCTGGCCTGGGAAAAGCATAGTTATTTTCCAAACATCTCATTCAGAGTAACCAGAGAAGTAGTTCATCGCACTGAATATAGACACGTACAGTTTAACAACCAGAAACTGTCAACAATAGATCTTTTTTTTAGCATTTGAAAAATAAGCTTGAAAAGAGTGTTTGTGATATGCTTTAAGAAAAATGCCACTTGGTTGACTTTTAAGAAAAATGCCACTTGGTTCGATATTTTGATATTCACACATTTTAGGTGTGACTTAAGTGTCTGAATACTTTTTGGAGCCATTGTATGTGTGGAAGGAAAGGAAAAGTGCTCTTCCCTATTTTCAGGTGAGAAGATGATAGCTGACTCATAAAACTCTACAGAGACATAGAGGCGAACAGTGAAAAAAAAAAAGAAATAAAAAAGCAGAACTCAGAGTTTTACCACCTTGACCTTCCAGCCACACTCATCCTGTCACAAGTCAAACAAAATGTCACTTATTTCACTAAAGTTTGTAAAATAGGGCAATTAGATATTTGTAAAAAGATTAGTAGACATTTGGTAGACATATACGTAGCTACTGTATAAATTAATTGCCCTTTAGTGAAGGGCAAAGAATTTTTTTGTCTTCTGTGTGATTTTTAAACTCTTCCCTGGCGCCAGGTGTTCCAAAATTCTGAGCGCATGTCACATTCTTCTACATGTGGTATGTTGAAATTATGAGGCCATATCGTGTTTGTGTGCTCAGCTGCTTCCAGGTTGGATTGCAGGTTTATGTGCTATGTAAAACACCTGTTTGCAGCAAGCCTGAAGTTTAATTATATGTGTAACAGTGGACATGCTGATCTGGCCATCCCATCGTCATGATGAATGGATCTTAGTGGACACTATTAAACATTCAGTCACATATAGTACAGTAAGAGATGCATGTTTCTAAATCAAAAGTAGCCACCATATAGCTTCAGCTATAATTTTTTTGCAGCTATATATGGAAGGAATCACCTAAAATGATATTTGACAGGCCATCATTCTGATCTATGATGTTCTTGTCATAAAAAGTAGTTGGATCGTTAACCCAAACCTGATTTTTTTATAGCATCCTGTAACCTTCTGGCCTTCAGTTGCCATCAGTTTCTTATGACAGTGGTCAACACTTTCTGCTTTTCCTGTGGAATCTTTAGTGAGTGTGAAGAAACTGCAGATAACACCTTCAAAAAGCTGCTGACAGGAATCTGCTTGTTGGGGAGAGGTTTTTTAACAGCATGAGTCTGGTTTTTAATTTACATTACACAGTTTTCACTTCACCATAGATAACTAGACTTAAGCCTAAAAATCTTAAATGAGAATGATGATGCAGGTGTTTCAACAATATTGTATAAAAGTTTCTAAAAAGGGATAGCTCATCCGAAAATGAAAATTCTGTCAGCATTTACATCCTCCACTTGTTCCAAACCTGTATGAGTTTCTCTCTTCTGTAGTTAACGGGACTTCCGTATTTTTTCCCATACTATGGAAGTCAATGGCTGCTGTCAACTGTTTGGTTACACAACATTCTTCAAAGTTGTATAGTTTTATAGTAGACAAAATTAATTATGTGACAAACCTTAAATACTAATCAATCTTTATTGTGATGCAAATAAAAACACAAAACTAAAAATTCTGCCAGTTTCTGACCCACAAAAGTATTAAAGGGATAGTTCACCCAAAAATGAAAAATTCTGTCATTAATTACTCCCCCTCATGTTATTCTGGATTTCATTTAAAAATATCTTAATTTGTGTTCTGAAGATGGGTTTGGAATGACAGAATTTTCATTTTTGAATGAACTATTCCTTTAATGTTTTCAGGATAGTCAATTTAAATAATATGTTTGCCTTAAACAAAACTAATATATGTTACTACATGAAGAACTTTTTTATCTGTCAAAACATTTGTTACAGTGGTGTGCAGGGAAAAAGACAAGTTTTTAGATGAATTTATTAAAAAAAAAAAATTACACATTAGCAAATAGAGAATTACACGAATTCCAAATGACATTCAAAGATAAACTACTCTAGGTTAAATAATCTAAAGTGCATGAACTGCATGAAAAGTCATAATTCATATGGCAGAATGGGAAAAGTATCCCATGTTCAGTTCTGAAGGTTTTCTGTCATGTTTGTGTCTCAGTGGTACCTCATTCATCAATCAGTATAAAAGTTATTTCTTTGATTATTTCTGCATCCCTCCGGCTCCATCTTCCAAGTTGTATCTTGCTGCTTTTCTTCCTAATTACAGGACTCTCATTGGTCAATGAGCTGATTTTGCAAGAGCCAATCCCAAAAAGGCTAACAGCAAGCTCCTGACATATGACATGCCTTTTTTTCTTAATGATCATGGAGCACCTTAAAAATGTTGCCGTTCGCAAAAGCAGTTCAGAGGGTTTGAAGGGGAGTGCAGGGATTGTGTGAAGAGTTCAGTACACCCCTTCAGAGCCCACCAGCAACTTAGGAGTATCTTCAAACATTTCTGCTAGAACAGGTAAGTGCTTTTAAAGATTCTCTTTCTCACACAGTTGACTGATACAGACAAAATACTCGTAATAAATTAGGTGGAAGTATGAGCATTGGGAGGAAAATATATATATATATATATATATATATATATATATATATATATATAAAACATAATATAATTTTACAAGAACAATAGAATGTGAATTGCAGTCTATCCATTAAAAACAAATTGTACAACAACACATTATTTCAAGTTATTGGTCAATTCAAACAAATCGTGCATGGTTTAAAAGCTAAAATAGTTAAACGTTCATTATTATTTAAGAATAAACTATTGAAAACCCCAATTGGCCAAACATTATTTTGAATATTGGGTGGAAATGTCTCTGATATGGATCACTCTCTCAGTTTTTGTGACAATTTTTGTTTTCAGGACTCAATCAAGAAAAATGGCCAGACTTACATTATCTTTTATATTCTGTGGAATGGCTCTTGCAACTGTCTTTATGCCAGGTAAGAATCCATTTTGATCAAAACAATATTCTGTTATCCTAAATATTTTGCACAATACAGTCTTTGCTCAGCATGGACCAAATGAATCAGCATCCATCTCTAAAACAAAGCACATCTGGTTACTATTACTGCAGAAACTTCACAGTATTTTACAAAACCAGAGAAAAAAATGAGCATTGTGTATTGTTTTTCTTTTTTGTGAACACCTTTGTGAAGTGATTTCAGTCAAACAGTTTCCATATAGGAAACCACAGACCTTGTGATTATCAGCCAACTGTATATTTTCCATGAGCTATAAACATCTAAAGAGACCAACTGGAGATGCAGATATATGCCACAAATAATGTTGCACGTACAGACCATTTTACATCCTTCATTTTATTTTACAGCAGTGGTAATTATAGCAGCAGCAGCAGCCTGTGGGCTGGTTCCCCAATCTCTTTGTAGTTTAACAGGTACACTTGCAGGGGGTCCCGGAAGTTTAAGCCCCATTTATAGCACTTAGAGCTTTCAGGGAGCAGAGACAGAACGGTAATCACTAGAATAAGACACAGGCTCTGCTGACGGGAAAAGAGCCTGCTGTGCACTCATAGTTGGTTGGCATTTTCCTTCATTTCAGAAGTGTGACATTTGGTTCATAACAATTCAGTTTTTCATGTATTTATTTATTTTATTAATGTCTGACACAGACTTTCTGAGTGCTGGTCCTGTAGGACGCAATGAAGAAGAGGATGGTGAGTTGGAATTTTTTGTGCAATTATATCATCAGCTATCCTATAAATGGCACCGACATCAAAGCTCAGATGTGAGATGATGCCATTAGACATGAATCATTATGCTGCACACACCTGCAAAATGGCAGTGGTTTGTTGTCTCACATAGAGCTTCTCGACATCTTAGCCCCAAAACAGAATCTCCTTCTTCTTATTGTCATGAGGTTATACATTTAGAAAATGTTAACACGTCATAGTTATGGACTGTGACACACTGGCAAAGCAAAGAACCCAAAGATTTCTTAAGAATGCAATCAGATTATCACAGAGTTTTCCATATTTTATAATAATAGCGAAGTCATCAAAATAGTAAGTAACTATTGTTTAAAAGTTTGCGGTCAGTAAGATTTTGGTCAGTAAGACCAAAATAAATAAATAAATAAATAAATGAAAAATGCTGAGATGCTGTCTGAATATTATTTAAAGGGATAGTTCACCCAAAAATGAAAATTCTGTCATTAATTACTCACCCTCATGTCGTTCCAAACTCGTAAGACCCTCGTTCATCTTCGGAACATAACTTGAAATCCGAGAGTGTCAGAAATCTCTTGAATATAATCAAAGACATCTTAATTTATGTTCCAAAGATGAACTAAGGTCTTACGGGTTTGGAACAACATGAGGGTGAGTAATTAATGACAGAATTTTCATTTTTGAGTGAACTATCCCCTTTAAATGTTGTCATGTGCTGGTTCAGTTCTAGAGGGCGCTGCTGAGGTGAAAACAGACAGCAAGCCATCACTGAAAAAGCTGGTCCGTAGCAGGAGGAATGTTGCCTACTACAGGAGCCTACCTGATTTCTGGGGCTGGTATAAATACTTCATGCAGACCAACAACCAGGAGGGAGTGAGTAGCCTAAAACCAAAACAGAGATAGTCATAGTCATAATCTTTTTGAGATTTTTCTAAGACTTCATGTAATAGTCCTATAAATAAGTCAACTTTCTTGATTCGACAAGAGTGATTCAATTAGCTCAGTTTTGTTTCTCTTTGATTATCTCCACAGATTGAGGACATGGATCGCATGTACCTTGTTTACCTGCAGAACAAGCATAGAGTAGAAGAGGGACGCTCCTACAACCATTACCTCACTCACCTGAGTGAAATTTACAAAGCCTGTGCCAACTCCAACGACCCAGACTGCATTGCAGAATCCACCAGCAAACCCAAAGCCAAGATGGTCATGCCTGTTCCTGTGAGGCAAGCTACTGTGGCAGTGTGCAACCCTTACCTCGACCCCTACTGCCTCTATGCTGTTAGACCAAAAGCTGCAGAAGAAGAGCCTTCACCTGTCCCAGAAAAAGTCCCTGCTCCGATTCTGTCCCCTCTACTCCCTTTACCTCTGAAAACCCCGCCAGCTTACTACTATTCTCCAGTCTTAGAGCCTTTCTTGTCAGCTGAGCAGAGGACGGAACTGTTGCGCATCTGCAATCCTTCAGACACCGAGTGTTTGCAGTACCACCTGCGTGCTGCTTACGGCTACAGGCCCTCTCTTGGACCTTTGCCCTCCTATGCTCACCTTGGATGTGATCCTACCAAAGATCCTTACTGCCAGCCCAAGCTGGTGGCCAGATCACCTTCAGGTTTGTATCACCTGTACCCTACCTGTAATCCCGCCACTGACCCCCTTTGCGTCGCCAACGTAGTTGCACCTTCAGCCCAAACCGGCGGGAATGCAGAAGCCCCCAAAGAGCAGTTTTGCAACCCTTTGTTTGAAGATGGCTGCAACCCCCTTACAGCTGCCAAACTAGCTGGACTCAATAAGCCTGTCTTGGAATATACTCCAAGAGACAAGCCTGCGCCTCTCAACCTGGCCTGCGACCCTCGCTACGATCCGTATTGTCTGATGGGTGGAGCCGCCGCTCTCAGGAAACCCCCTCCGGCTCTCCCGGAGTTCCAGACCCGTCACCGCCTGGGCATCCGTGGGAAGACCAAGGAAGGTTACGACTGCTACATGTTCTACGATAAGGACTGCACCCCAGTGGAGAGCCAGGACTTGAGGGCAAGTGCTTCCAGTTCTAAACCAGACTGCCACCCATATGACCCCAACTGCGGTAAGTTTGCCCCTCACCCATCCACTGGAGCTGAAGCAGCCAAGAGTGTCAAAGATGGCATCATTGAGCCCCATCCGGACTGCGACCCAGAAATCGATTACAACTGCCGCCTGCGACGGGCAGAATCTGCGAGTGTAGAACACAAAGATGAGCCGGCCCAGCAAGAACAAGGTCACGGAAACCCTCTCCCTGAAAATGTGGCCCCAGAGTATCCAGTTCCACAATTCGAGGACTTCCTGAGAGGATATATGGGTGGCTACAAGAAATGAGAAGAAAAAACTGGATGAAAACTTGCAAATTCTATCATGTTTATACATATGTGGCAGCAATTTAGGTTTGTGCAAAAGAAGCAGTTCAGAATCATCTATATATAAGAATAGTTTTTGCATTGATATTTTAGTAACTCTAGAGATGTCTAAGGTCTTAGTTCTGTCTGAAATGTCGTGTTGGGAAACAAATGCATATATCTGGGGGTTTTGTTAGTGGTAATGTGAAGCAATATATGTATTTATGTATTATATAATGTAGGGTTAGTGTACTTGAATAAGACAAACTGATACTGATAAATCTGTATGGTAGTTTTTCTCTAAACTTGTTATGTGACTTCTTGATATATATTTAATGTAGTTTCTACTTTTATAAAAAATATCTTTCTCTGCATTTTGTTTAATATTTTCAGTAAAATAAAATAAATGACTTAAATGAATACAAGCTGGTGTTTTTTTTTATCTTAGATTATGCATTAACATCAAACCATCACAATGGCTTCATATTTCAGTACAGCAAAACAAATTTGTCATATTGCAATACAGAAATCTATGTATTCAAAATTAATTTTCTCAGTAGATACTAAAGTTCACATTACAAACTACTGTGTGATTTACATAAAAGTGACAACACATGATATGACAAATTGGTATAGCTATTACAACAAAAATAATGTATTGAATTATTAATATCATTTGAGTTATGCAAATACAGAATCAACACATAACGTTGATGTGTTATGCAATGTTAGGCTTTAAAAAAGGGAGCAAGAAAATACACAAAAGAACTCAAACTTCTAAGGGAAAATAAATAAAAGTCATTCACAATATAAACTTAAAGGTTACGTAAGTATACGTAAGTATACATTTTTTTAGTTTGAACATATATGCCTGCTGTAGACAGTGTAAAAGGTTTGTGTGGAATAGAAATGTCATTTACTTTAAACACCATGATCAAGTACAGAAAAAACACATTAGACATTAATATCGGACCCAATATTTAAATTATTCACAACAGCATTTGGTCAAAAGATCCCTCAGGCAGATGAAAAATGAGTGCACTTGATAACTGTTTTAAAAGAGCTTGGCATGCCAATATAGTAACACTAATGACTACTCACACAGACAGTGAACATGTTGAAAAATGCATTAACTGCAAGTGCACTGTAAATATGCCACTCTCAGAAGGTCCCTCAGCGGGCAAATCTAACTAAAAAAGGAACTGATGAAGCACACAAAATATAGCTAATACTTAGATTACCCAACACACTCTCCCAGGGACACTTGGCAGATTTTATTGACACACTTCATTATGACAGGCAACTTGAGTACAAGAAATCAGTTGGGATATGTTACCCAAGTGCAAACTCAGCAGCTTCGCAGTTCATACCTCTGGCACGTCTGTTGTGGTTCTTTCCTTACTGTCTAATTGGCCTTAGGTGGGCTTTGAGAGGGGATATGGCAAAGGCTACGAGACTTTGAACTGTTGCTTAATGCCTCAGTCAGCATGAGTCCGGTTTGTGCTGACTGCACCTCTCCATGGCCTGCATACCTGCGGGACCAGATGAATATCATTAAGTGGATGGGAAAGGGCCCTGAATGGTAATGAGGGTAAATATGTCCTCTGCATAAGCAAATAGAAATTAGCAGTGTACTTCTGTGTACTGTATTCAGCAGTGCTGCACAGTCTCTCATTTTAATGTGGTCAGTGAATGAGTTTGTGTTTGAAACACTACATTCTTGAAAGGGACTGTAAGAAGATCTGCCCTTGAACAGAGATTTTAATTATTTTGATTGCACTTCTGTACATTTGAAATGGAATCCTTGAAAAGTTTGAAAGTTTAGCATTTCTTTCCCCAATGGTGAGCTTGTAAAATAACACACACACTGCTGTTTGACAAATATACTTTGACTTTGACTAATGTTTGGCCCTAAAGGATCTGTGCCTGACAATGATTTTCAAACCAGATGTTGGTCATATATCCACAGTCCTAAAACTGTCCTAATGTACTGAAGGTAACCTTCCAACATAATGTGAGATGCCCTAGTTACACGAACAGTTTTAACTACTTTAATCTCTCTGGGTGACATACTTACAGAACATTGATGACAGATTCTTTGTACCGAGCTTCAAATGAGAATGTATGTCTTTGCCTTGCAGTGAAACCTGCTGAGAAAAAATAACATCAATATAAAATGGCATGATTTATGTATATTTATACATTCAGGTGTGTCTGTTCTTCTAAATGATGGGATTTATTTATGCCTAAAGTATTAAAGTTGAATTTTAGCATAATAAAATTTTGTGTTCACAGAGAATGGAGAGGAAGAAAAGATTATCATGCAGGCTCTGAAGCATGAAATAGTTGACAACCCAAGAGGAACACTTTTAACTGTTGGTTCAGATGGAGTTGTCTGGCACACTTCAGCTTGTTCTCGAAGATTTAATTTAAGATAAAGTTGTAGTTTTGTTGCTCCTCTAAAATCTATAAAAAGTTAGACAGTCTGAATCACTGCAACACATGTAAATTTGAATTGAAACAGAAACCTGTGATTGATATTGGAAGAAAATACATCCTGATTTTCCGAATTCCCAAATTACATTTAATGAAACAGCATGATCAGTTTAAATAAGCTTTAAACTATGCACTAAGCTAAGCTTTAAAATATTTGAATGCTTAATAACAAGTAAATAGGCCTATAATTAAAACTACAATTTTTAGTTGTAAACAAAAAGAAAACAAACAAAATAATTGTACTAATTTTTGTTGCTGTTGTTGTTATTTTGTCGTAAATAATTAAAGCAACTGTATGTAGTTTTTGTATTTTTGCGACTTTGGGGTCCGGTACAGTTAAGTGTTTGATATTCACTGTCGTAAATACAGTATATCAGTGTCGTAATTACAGTGGATTGCGCTACATGGCCAGATTGTCCTACTGAGCATGCGCACATTAATATTGCGTCATTTTTGTCACGCTGAACAACAATTAATTACTGTGTTTGCATTATTGTAAGGTTAAGATTAGGGTTGGGGGTAGACGTTAATAAAACACAATCTAATAGGTAGCAAATTTAATTTACTGTTATTATCCCTTTTAGCTACAACCACGTGCATTTGTTGCTGCAGTAAAGCAATTCGCTCTTTTCGCGGAATTCGTACTCGCTCACTAAACCAGAACAGACGTTTGCTGGGAGCCAGAACTGAACAGAAACTATTCGCCTTAGAAGCCAGTGTTGCCTAACATCAGAATGATTTTGAAACTGATATTTCAAGGTTGAAAAACAAAACAAAAAAACTTACAGAGACTTTTAAAACACGCTTTTCTCATGAATTTTCTTTAATTTGTCTGCTGGCACACACACACAAATCATCTTCAGCACATAAGAGTTAGGCTATGTCATTTTTGTGTCCATACACCACAGTGTCATTTGCACTAGGTTTGATCTTACCTTTAATAAAAACCCCTGGGACATAAAAGTGGCCGATGTTGAAGAAACACGCAGCTAGCCTATATAAAGTAAATGTAGTTGTAAATTGATGCAGTATGGGCATGTGGATGATGAAGCGGGCAGCAGCTGCTGTCACATGATCCAGTGAAGCTGAGATCTGAGCGATCCAGAAGCGCAGCGCTCTGCACTCGCTCTCCATCTCATCTGATGCTCGGACTCTGTGATTGGTGAGTGGCTTCAGTGTTTCAGCTGCTGTCTTTCGCGATTCTCGTTGTTAAATGTTGACTGTTAAATGTAGGCTTTTCCTCATGTATTTCCTGAGGTAATTTTTGATTTTAGAGATTCATTTTTCAAAGAGGTGCTATAGCCTACTTTTTATTTCGCTTGATGGCTTAAAATATCATGTTGACGTCTCGTTAATTTTAAACTATAATTATTTTATGAGCAAGGCCTGTATAAAAAATATGTTCAGTGCATGCATGATTAATAACTCTTGAGTTGGTTCCAAAGTTTGCAGCGCTGCCTCCTGCTTGTTTTATTTTATTTTAATAGATAGTTCCAATATGAATAAAAAGATTAGCCTACTATAGGAGCTAAAAATCTCTTTTTGGAGTCTGCTGTCAAATTAAAACCTTCTTAAGTGTTCTCTTGTTCTTTAAAAAACATCTACTGTATGTTCTTGTGATTTAAAGGATTCATTAACCAGTACACATATTTGAAAAACCTATAATGTGAAAGGAAAAACCTTTTGAACCTACAAAGTGTAATAATGGCTGCATTTGTCACTTCAATTATTTGAATCCGTTGCATTTCACAGTTGGTCGGTCTCATTCACTGCATCTATACATATTGCTATGACTGGTTTTGACCTTATTAAAATGATTGGTCTATGAGGGGATACTATTGAGAATTAAAAGCCTAAACATCCTGAGAAGTTTGAAAAAAGAAAAAAAAAATCACATGACTTTCACAAAGTTGCCTTTCATTTTATTCAGCCAGTTGCAATATTCTTTTTGAACAAGCACAGCAGGGGCAAAAGCATAATAATCAGTCATGTCCTCAACTAGATAAGATGCTCACAGTCTTCCTGCAAACCCATTTTCTTCAATCAATATTGTTCTTTTAGAGTCAAGAATGATAGTGCGGAAGATGTATGTTATTCTGAAAAGAATGATTTACTATTCAGAATGTGTCAGTCAAGGGACAGGTGGAGGAAGCCAGCTGTGAAATATCCTTTCCCCAAGTAAGGCTTATCTCTCATTGGGAATTCTAGAAGGGATGGGAGTATATACCATACGATACCTGGACAGAATTCCTGAGTCTTCCTCACAGCTCCACTCTCTGCGTACAAATCTGAATACTGATAAAAGTAATGTTTATTTATATACCTTAATAGCAGGAATAAGCTGTAAGTATCATGCCGTATGCTTCTTTAGAGATGGCGGATAGATCAAAATAATTCTATCTAGTCAGAGATATCTAAAACTCCCATGCAGGACATCTCTCCAAGCAAAGTTTTATTATGTAGACACCTACACAGGATGAAGGATCCTCTTTCTCTCTAGCTTAATTGAGAATAAAAACGTGAGTAGGAGGAGGACAATTGCATAAACCACCCCATTTTGTCTTGTTATTTCAGAAACGCAGCCTATTAGGCTTCACACCGAAGCCACTTTACTGTCTGGTGTTCTATCTTCACAATGCTCTATTACAATTTAATTTGGAAGTTCATTGTAGATAGAGAATGAAGAGATAAATGGAGTCTGCTCCTACTCCGAATATACCATCATCCTTAGACCTCATTGACTTTGGCACTGCAGTAATTTTACCCAGCAGGCTACAACCCATTTAACAGTGATTAAATCTTCCTCAAATGTTTTCATTTAGTATTTGTAGAAGTTTCTGGCCTGTTCAAAATATTTTGTTAAAGTGAGCGTTCTCTGATTTTGAATCAGCTTTGTATTATTACAGTGTCGGCAGTATGAACAATGTCTATTATTTTTTCGTGTTACTGCACCATTTAAAAGTTCCAGGGCTCCAGGGCTTTTGTGAAAACTACAGAACGTACACATTTTTGTATCCCTGCTCACAGATCTGATCGAGCCAGGTGCATTATGGGTGCTGAATTCTTTCACCCATTTTTCATTCATTAAGCACATGTTTTGTTTTCTTTTTTGGAACTGATTGATCATAGGCCTCAATGATCTGAGCTCATACACGTTAGTTTTTGAATGAACTTAAAATTATCCACAAATAATATTTTTTCTCTCAAAAACTAAGGTGCATAAACTAAATACAAAACATGCTAATTGAAAGAAAAGTTGATAAAAAAAAAGATTGAATCCAAGATTTTGTGACAATATAGCATAAATAGAAATTTTCAAGCAATTTTAACCAAATTACAGAAAATAGGTAAAAGATTTTCATTAAAATATGAAATTTAAAACCCCATCTTGCAAGCAGTGAATTACCACTTTAATGTTATATGTGAGTTTGTTTTTGGATGTTTCAAGTTTCATTTACATTAAAAAAAAACAATTAAACCACAGGGAAATAAGTAAAAAAACTATGTTTTCCATTGTTTGTTTGGTTTTCAGAGTTATTAGTGATGTCAGGAGACTCTGTTGTTATCTGTGATGAGACAAATATGACCAGATATGAATGGATTTCAACCTTGAATTGACCCTGTATTGTCATGCACCTGTCATGTCAGCTGCAGTTCATTGTGTTACCAGCTAATTAGTCACTGCTCTAGTGACCCACTTACACATGCCTGATTGAATTTGCTCTCTATTTGGGATCACCCAGCAGAGGGAGTAACTTTGTAGAGATAAATAAATGTCTGCTTAATGCCAGAAGGAAGGTTTTAAAAGAATGCCATGGCACTAAATAGTTAACAAAAGAACATTATGCCTTGTATTGCTTTTGTGGTTTCCATAAGAACATCATAAACATCAAATAATCCTTCATTATCTCATGAATGTAGATGTGAATGCTTAGTGTAAGTGAGGTGTGCTGTATAGTGGATTGATAGGAGTTCTTGTGATGATTTCTGTCATTGTTTTTTATGTATTCTGTGTGAAGTGTTTGAGAGTTTTCATGAAGAAACTGTCATCTGGACAGCACAGCATCAGGAACAGCTACTGTAGTATAGAGTTACACAGCCGTAAAGAGATATACACACAAGTTTAGAATCAAAAGCTGCTTTAGATAAATGCAACAATAATATCCTGTTTATTACATGGCTAAATGAATAAATACTGTATGTGGACATAAACTGATTTGAGTTGGTCATTTTACAATCTTACCTATATGTAAAAAAAAAAAAAGTCTGTTGCAATGTACAAAACAATCAGACTAGCCACAAGATAAACAATAATTCATAACTAAATGTAAACTATGAAATGTGCATACATTAATGAGATTTTTTAATAGAGAATGGAGATGGCTTGATGCCACATTTATTTGATTTTGTTGGTCACAAATCTAGGAGAAGCGTTAAGTACTGTAGAAAGTGTTTGAATGGGGAGTGTGTAATAGAATAACAGACTGTGCGAGGGCTCAGTGGAGCTGGTGAAGTGATGGAGTTTGAAAGGAAATAGAAATGTCATGTCCAGTCACAATGCCAGAGCTCTGCCATGCCTGTCAACCTGAGAGAATGAGGTGAGGTTATTGTTAACATAGGGAAGCAAAAGGTTTTCATGCATCAGTGATTCAGTAGAAATGATGAGAGCAGGATGCTGGTGTTGTTGAGGATCAGTCAGAGCAGTTGACTCACTGTCTCACAGATGAAATAGTTCTTTTGTTTCTAGTGTGTTGAATGGTAGATTTAATATAATGGAATCTGAGAAAGTTTTATTGTTCTTTATAAAAAATGATGCACATTTCTTAATAGATTTTTAGTTTATGTCACAGTCATAGTCAGAAGTGGTAAGGGGAGGGGCATCTTCATTCTAAAGAACACTGATTGGACAAAAAGCTGGAGAGAGCAGGATGAGTCATGAATATTTTTATTTTATTTTCCTGGCAGCGAAAGACTGTAAATTTTAAATGAACATATGTTAATTTTGTTAACTTTTAGGTGTACACTAGCATATACACTTCTGTTCAAACATTTAGGGTCAGGTAGATTTTTAAAAAATACATTTTAAAGATGAATAATTTTATTCAGAAAAGGATGTATTTAACTGATTAAAAGTAAAATGAATAATTTGTAATGTTACAGATTTGTATTTTAAATAAATGGTGTTCTTTTGAACTTTCTGTTAATCAAATTATACTTAAAAATGTCATTAGCAGCATAACTGTTCAGCATTGATAATAATGAGAAATGTTTCTTGAGTACCAAACAACATATTAGAATGATTTCTGAAAGATCATGTGACACTGAAGTCTGGAGTAATGGTTGCTGAAAATTCAGCTTTGCCCACAATGGAATAAAACATATATTTTAAAATATATTAATGTATACAGTTCTTTTAAATTGTATTAATATTACACAGTATTACAGATTTGCTGTAATTTTAATCAAATAAATTCAATAAATTCTTTCAAAACCTATAAAAAAATCTTACTGACCCCTACTCTCAACGGACTTGGACTAAATGCCACAAAATTCCTATTTTGATTTCTTAATTGTAGGTGAAAGTGGATTGCTGCGTCCCAATGTGCCCACTTATAGGCTACTACGCCCTTAAAGTATGTACTCTTTTTTGAAGAAAAAGTAGACACTTTTGAGTGTGTAGTAGAAGAGTAGGCAAGCTTTGGGACATACTATCACGTCACACAAGTGCGTCTTTAACGGACCGCTCTGTCGCACCTGTTACACGCACCCTGTCACTGTAAACTGGCCTGTAAATCATCTTGTCACAGTTAACATCCTCCACATTTCATTTCATTTAACTTCCTACCGTATTGGAGGGAAAAGAAGGAGCTCGTTGATCGGCTAGTCGCGGGTCTTTCATGCGGAGAACTCATATTTTCTGTATAATGATGCATTTAAAAGTTAACGACCAAATGGATGTTTATAAAAGTTCACATTGCTGTTGCAGATGAAATATAACACAGATAACAATAAATAAATATTTTTTTTACTAGGTTAAATGTTGATTATTAGTAACTCTCAAACCACTTTTTGTAAACCTCTCTACGGAACCGTCGATCGCGCATATCCGCTACGTTTGTAGTTTTTCTAACGCGTTTTATTCGTGTTTGTAGTTCTGGACCGAATCCTTTGCTATAGCGCAATGGACTGTGGGCAATTTTAGCCATTAGAGTGTGCACGGATCCACACTTCAAAAATCGACCTGAAATAGTAGACCATCCGGGGACTTTTGGCATACTCTTTTCAACATACTATGCTTTGGGACACACTTATTCTAATCTCACATACTATTTAGGATGGATAGTATGAACATTGGGACGCAGGGGATGTTTCACTTTTGAAAGAGTCTCACCATGATAAAGCTGTTTTTTTTTTCTTTTGAGTTAAATTTGTAGATAGACAGAACAGGGATCTCCAGGGATCTCTCCAGGAGCAACCTTCCTGCAAACTTCAGTTCCAACACTGCACCAATACAGTCTTCTGAATCTCCATTTTATTACTCGATACATGTACTAATACATTCCCCAGTACATACACTTTGAATCAGCCAGTCAGCTCCTTTTTTTATCATTTAAATATAAATCATATTAGATATATTCTATACATATACTGTAGTGTAGCCAGATTTTTAGATAGAATGGAATAGAATATTCAAAAATCAAAGTTCTGTGTAGATAGAACAGAGATCTCCAGGGATCTCTCCAGGAGCAACCTTCCTGCAAACTTCAGTTCCAACACTGCTCCAATACATCTGCCTGTAATTTTCAAGCAACCCTGAACACCTTGATTATCTTGTTCAGATGTGTTTGATTGAGGTTGGACCTGGAGACCCCGACATAAAGTGTATGTTAGCTAAACCCTTGAGAGTAGTGATTTTGCTCTATTGGTTATATTTACATTTAATGCAAGAGATTCCTGAAGAAACACTTTGTTATCACTTGCAGTGACAGACAAGAGAAGCCTTACATCAGAAGCTTTTTTTGAGTGTGAACTTCACACGTCTCAGCATTCTCACACTCTAGTGCTCCTCACAGCTCATCCTGACTGGTGTCTTCTCTGGTGTCAACCCTAGTGCTGCCACATCAACCAGCTGTATAGGCTCTGCATACATGAAAAGAGTGTTTCAAAAATATTCTGACAGGATCACGGGATCATCTTATATAAATAGCACTCAACAAAACAATCTCTTTTGTATTTGCTCCATTTATTGCAACCACAGCTATTAACAATAGTTTATTTTTGGAGGAGGGTGTGAATGGGTGGAGTAGGTACAGTATCTGAAAATAACTTTATTTCTTGATCATAAACTTTTATGTCTGTTGCCATAGAGATGGGTTAGGAATTGGCAGGTTATGAATGAGTCTTCTGAAACTCCATTGTATAACTCAATACATGTAGGCTACTAATACATTCACCAGTACATATACTTTGAATCAACCAGTCAGCTCCCTTTTTATCATTTAAATATAAATCATAGTTATTAGATATATTCTATACATATACTGTAGTGTAGCCAGATTTTTAGATAGAATGAATTAACTGAATTAACCCTATGTCATTTTTTTTACCTTAAAATATCAGTTTCAAAATCATTCTGAAGGCACACTGACTTCTAATAAGGCGAATGGCTTATTCATTTTTTTTTCTTTTGTACAGCAATTCAGTGTAATTATGGCAGTGCTATATTTACGACAGTAACTTCCACTCAACTCTAGGGGGCTCCAAAGTCATAAAAATATGCAAAATTTACTACAAAGTTCTGTCATGAAACTCTAGATGGCTCAGGCTGATAGGTTCTAACTCAATCTGATATTATTAAATCATCATTCACATGGCGCACCTGATTGGTTTCTTTTCGCATCAGCAGCCAATGAGCTTGCTGCTCAACATTCAAATACTTGGCTAGTGTTTACTGTTGCAGTTGCAGCATGCTTCAGAAACCCTACACCTTTCCCAGCTCCACCTGTATAGATCTGCTATGGGGTGATTTCATGTATGTTATATATGGGTTTTTTTCATATGTTATATGTGCAGCACCAGTATTTCCTACATGCTCAGAGCAGCATGTCTGTGGATGTAATGGCAGTAGCAAGGTACTTTAATATTTGTTTTTATGTGTTTCAGGACATCCTGAGAAGGATGACTGGGAAAACTCAGACCAGCAATATAACAAACAAAACTGATCCTCGCTCCCTGAATTCCAGAGTGTTCATTGGTAACCTCAACACTGCTGTGGTCAAGAAAACTGACATTGAGCTCATTTTTGCCAAGTATGGCAAGATCACCGGCTGCTCTGTGCACAAGGGCTTTGCTTTCGTCCAGTATGCCTGCGAGAGGAACGCTCGATTGGCTGTGGCTGGTGAGAACACCAGGGTGCTGGCTGGACAGACCTTAGGTAAATGAAATGTATTTCTCTTTTAATTTATGTAAATGACTGGACTCAGGTGATTTCAATGACAATGAGGAGGAAGATAGAAAAAGCAGAGCAGGGGAAAATGAGAAAAGGAAAAAAAGATATGAGATCTACAGAGACAGTTGATCTTAGGTCATAGCTGTTCCCATGGCTACCTGGTAAATATTCATCACCCTTTATTAAAAATGAAACTCCTGCTGTCAATGTTGCAGCAGTGGTTTGAGTTGAACTCCAATGGGTATTTTGTGCTGGACTGATTTTCCTTAAGGTTACTGTTACTTTTTTTTTAACTGTTACATTTTTTCCCCTAGATGACTTGATCTTTCCTTGTGAAAAATATTGGTTCCTTGATTTTATACAGAGCTGACAACATTTGCAACCAGCAAAGTGTTTTGTTTAATTTAAGAAAAAAGTACTTTCATGAAAAATTCAAATGGCTTTACATGGTTTTGGCGCTTTTCAGCTTGTCAGTTGGGAAATCACTGCTCCTCATTTTGATATAGTATATATATATATATATATATATATATATATATATGTATATATACAGTGCCTTGCAGAAGTATTCAAACCTCTTCATTTTTTTACGTTTTGTTATGTTGCAGCCTTACGTTAAATTGTTTTAAATTACTTTTTTTCCCACAACAATCTACACTCCACACACCATAATGACAAAGCAAATAACAGGTCTTTAACATCTTTGCAAATTAATTATACATAAAAAACATAAATGATTCCATTGCATAAGTATTCAAACACTTATCTGCAGTTGAAATTTAGCTCAGGAGCATTGATATTGCCTGTAGATGTTACTACACTTTGAGTGAAGTTAACCTGTGGCAAATTAAATTGAATGGGTATGATTTGGAATGGCACACACATCTTAATAAAAGGTCTAACAGCTGAAAATGCAAATCAGAGCAAAAACCAAGCCCTGAGGTCAAAAGAACTGCCTGTAGAGCTCAGAAACAGATTTGTGTCAAGCCACACATCTGGGGAAGTGTTCAGAAAAAATTCTGCTGCATTGAAGATTCACAGAAGCATGTAGCCTTCATTATCCATAATGGAAGACGTTTGAAACAACTGGGACTCTTCCTAGAGCTGGCCTCCTGGCCAAACTGAGCAACTGGTGGAGAAGGGCCTTGTCTGGACTGGTGACCAAGATGCTGATGGTCACTCTAGTTAAGCTCCATGATCATATATGCAAATGGGAGAAACCTACAGAAGGACAAACATCAATGCAACACTCCACCAAACTGGGCTTTACGTCAGTGTGGCCAGACTCAATCTTCTCCTCAGTGAAGACAAACAAAAACCCACTTGGAATTTGCAAAAAAGCACCTAAAGGTCCCTCAGACTCTGAGAAACAAGATTCTCTGGCATGATGAACCTCAATTCTAAGCATCATGTTTAAAGGAAACCAGCTCTGCTCATCACCTGCAGAGTACCATCCCAAAAGTAAAGTGTGCTGGTAGCAGCCTCATGCTGTGGGGCTGTTTTTCAGCGGCAGAGATTGAGGGACTCCTCAGAGTAGAAGAAAAGCTCGATGCACCAAAACATAGAGATAGCCTTAATGAAAACCCAGTCCAGAGCATTCAGAACCTCAGACTGGCAGAAGGTTCACCTTCTAACAGGACAATGACCCTTACCACACAGCAAGAGTGGCTTATAGACAACTCTGTGAATGTCCTTGAGTGGCCCAGCCACAGCCTGGCCTTGAACCCAATCAAATATTTCTGGAGAAACCTGAAAATGTGCATCTGCCCCCATCCAACCCGACAGAGCTTGAGAGGTGAAGAGGTGAGGTGAAGAATGGCAGATAATTGCCAAATGTTGATGAGCAAAGCTTGTCGCATCAAACAAAAAAGACTTGAAGCTATAAAGGTGCTTCAGCTAAGTACTGTGTTAGTATGCAATGTACTTATTTCAGATTTTTTATTTTTTATAAATTCACAAAGTTGTGACAGTTCTGTTTTTGCTTTGCCATTAGGGTGTATGAAGTGTAGATTGATGTGGAAAAAAAAGTAATTTAATGCAGTTTAACATAAAGCTGCAACATAACAAAACGTGAAAAAAATTGAAGGGGTTTGAATACTTCTGCAAGGCACTGTATGTATGTATGTATGTATGTATGCATGCATGTATGTAAATAGTAACCAAAGCAGCATAGTATTTTTTTTAAATAAATAAAATAATAATATCTAAAATATCAAAATATTTTAAAATAATACAATAATGAAATACAATTTCTGCTGAATTACCAAGGTTACGCTAAAATCAGCTTTGTACCTACAGGAAAGTAGAGAAATCATTAGTTTTAAGAATCTATTCTAACTATTTTCTATGGTGTAGGAAGTTGAGTTCATGTTGTCTGTGACTCATATTTACAGTGTTTTATTGCCCCCCTGTGTTGGCAAGAGGAAGTAAAAAATATTTAAAAAAAAATAGTGCAGTGGAGAAGAAAGTTTGTTTCCAATAAGTGAATTTTATTATGGAGTCTCATTAATTTAACTGTGTGCAATACTATATGTTTAATGACTGAATGTGATGTAGTGTGCAATTTTTGCAGTGTTTTTCCAAAAGATCTAAATGTCATTTTACTGAATGAAAATAGGCCAATGTCAACCACTAGATGGCAATATAAATATACGTAGACATCCATGGCACTGCAGTGGCAAAGACAAATCATAACAAATGCCTGCTGTGGAGGATTTATTCATAACTCTTGACCCCATTCAGTTCATGCAGATTGCTTTTACTCTAAAGTATAGCAGAATCTAAAAGTACTCAGGAAGAATACTAAAATCTCATAAAAAGCACCATCTGATATTTGTCTGATTATCTGAAGAACACCTATGAATAAATCATTTTGTATCAAACTTAAGATTTATGTAAGCTTCAAAAAAAAAGTATGACTCAGATATAAGACCTTAAATCTCTCTAACAATTTAGAATCGCCCAGACCTCATTATAAGAATCTTCCAATCATTATTTTCTTTAGCTTGTCTTAAAAAGCTTTTATAAGAATATCCATGTCACAGTGTGTATTCATGTCACTATAATTAGTTTTTCTATATCTGAAACCCTCTGACAGATATGAAGGCATCACAATGTCTTCAATTTCAGAGCCTGTCGTTAATTCAAAGGAAAAAGCATATTCCTGCATGAATAGCCTCCGGGCTTATAATGTCAATAACTACCAAGAATTTTCAAATGAATGACAGCAGCTGTGGGATGCTGTTCTTTTGATGTACAATGCGATCCAAGATCAGAGACAATCTGAGACAAGAGTATAAACTACATCAACTGTTGATATATTTATACTAGCCGTACATTTTTACATACTGTATATGTTTGTATGTTACTGTAAGCTTGTTTTCTTATACAGTACATATGGTAGATAAACACAAAAACAAGTATTTTCTTAAATAATCCTTTATTTATTTATTTATTTTGTTTTTATTGATGCAAAACTGCAGTATTTATTGGGTCCTGATTAGTAAACTATAATTGTTTTGAATTTTTCACACATTTTTGTTGTATATTTGTCAACACCCCCGTTACGTGTCAGTGGTACGGTCTGGAATGGTGCATGCCTGTATGCTGAACTCTATTCAGTCAGTCTCTCATAGTGTCACTACGGTGAAGTGAGTTCAAGGGAAAGGAATCATTTATTCCCCAAAATATAGTATGCACAACCTAATGGACATGTACAGAAGAACAATGCATAAAGGGAAGCGGAATCAGAGATGTAAGTATTTTATAAACAAATAAGTACCATATTTCTGATAAGTGCTTTTAATACTTGATTTGTAACAGAAGATATTTTAATATTTTATTATAAATATGTGCAGTTTTGTAAATTAAAATGAATGTTCTTAGGAAATGTCAGTAATAACATAATACTATAGTTCTGTTTTTCTTGTTTGATATTTTAAATCTGTAATTAATGCAAATGTACACATGAAAAATTTGTTTGTAATTAAGCAAACAAGAACGCCTGTGGAAAGCATTTTCTAATTGACAAGTAACCAAATGTACTTATATGTTGTAAAAAGTGAGAAAATATGCAGCTGTTTCCTTAAAGAGTTATTTTTTCTTGATCTGAAATGTTTTTTTTATTAGTAAAAATAAATAATTAAAATAAATAAAAAAAGTACTTGTACAAAAAAATATTTGGTGCAACCTAATATAGTTATTACACTTTAAAAATATTAAAATACTATTATATTAAAATATTTCATAATAATATTAATATGCAATAATAAATAATATCATGAAATAATATTACTTACAATAAAAATATTTTTGACTTAAATAAAAAGTTTAAATTTCAATGCAGCCAGATGAAACATATTTTTTAAAGACTACAATTTTTTTCTTTCTTTAATTATTTCATTACACAATCTTTTGGTCAACCATGCTGAAAGCTTTTAAGGAGGAAAATGTTGTGACCTGTCTGAAATGGTAACCTGGGTTCAGTATGTGTTCTCCATATTAAAGCACATCATCTTTGATAGCTGAGCATGACTTTTTCTCCTTGACTACAGAATTTTCTCCTTTAACTTTTGCATACTCTTTGATCAACTCCAGAAGACTTGAAATGCAGTCTTTACCAGGCCAGTAGTCAAAAAATACATTACTAATTCGTCGTTTTCAGAAACGCAATTTCCTAAACCCCAAAAGCTGTTAAATTTGCATGTGAGTTGCATCTGTTCATGATGAGCATCCATGTTTTGTGTGTGTCTAATCAAAGACGGCACATCAAAGTTACAATGCAAAGTTTTGTAGATGTGCACACACAAGACTCCGGGGATAATGAGCAGCACTGAAAATGGATATGATGTCCTCAAGTGTACAAACCGTTCCAGACAATTGCACACATCAGTCACCAAATTACATCACGCCACAAAGGAATGAATAAAGGAAGTGAAAGAGATGTTTGATAAGTAGGTCATGTATGGAAAACACTCATTAGTGAAGAGATACAACAAATACCAGAGGTGTCTGAATAATAGGCTAGCTAAAACAGAACTATATGTATTATCTGTCTGCAAAGTGGTTTTCTTTGAAAACAAATAAAGTCCTTGAAGTTCTTTCTTGCTTAGTCAGGTATCTTGAGTCGCTTTGTTTACTGAGGTTTATCAGAACAGATATTTCATTTAGAGTTTGGCATTAGGCATAAGACTTCAGGTATGTCAAATGAATCACTCAGAAAACTCTTTTAAGCTGACAGGCAGACACATTGACATTAAGCAGAGGTCATCACTAAGAGAAATCTTGCCAATCTTCTCTCTACGCTAAGCCTGACAGACCTTTGAGAGAACAGCATACTGAGTAGAGGAGGCCCGTCGGTAAACTCAGATTAAAGTATTGATATGGCTCCACGTCTGAAATATGATGGTATTTTAGCTGGTCGGCACATATCGAGTGAAATGTCTGGGGCGTCGTGGGACCATCCACTGATTATTGGATGATTCAGCCTGTTTTGGATTGTATTGTCTCCCAAGAAACCATTATTAAGATCTCACAAATCATTACTGAGAACTTAAATTACTTGCTTCCCCATTAATGTCGTCAGAGAGACTCAATGAGGTCGTTCTTGTAACTCAAACAGTAGAGAATAGCACCAGCGCCAAGGGTTTGATTTGCCAGAGAATGCATGAATTGAAAAATGCATAGCTTGAATGCAATGTAAATGGCTCTGGATAAAACTGTGTGCCAAATGTATTAATGCAGATCAATACAGATTCATTGTGTCACCGTTCATCATCTGAAAGTTCACAAACACAAAACAATTCTTGACCCCATTCAGTTTATGAAATTTTGATGAAGATTACTTCATCTCAAAAGTATATGAGAACCTAGAAATACTTGAGCGGAATATTAAAATCTCATCGTATAAGTAGACTAAACCTTCTGATATTTAAACGTATTGTGTCAAATGTAAAAAAAAAAAAAATCTTTTCAAAAAACATAATTAAAAATAATAAAATAAAATTAATAAAAAATAATAAACATTTTATTAATAATACATTTATAATATAATATAATATGTAATAAGAATATTAGGAAAAAAAGAAATAAGATCTTAAAGGGATCCCTTAACCCTTATGTTGTTCCAAATCTTTCTTTTTTTTATTTTTTTTTTTTTTTTTTTTTTTTTTTTTTTTTTTTTGGTTGAGTAAATGACAGAATTTTCATTTTTGGATCAACTATCCCTTTACATTTCTCTAAAATTTTAGAAACCGACATCAAACTCATGAAGATATCCTTTGAACCTCTAACACTTTAAGTCAGCTTAATTACATTAATTTGAAGACTTCTTTTTTTTTTTTTTTTTTTTTTTTTTTTTAAAAGCTTTTGTGTTAATGTCAAACTAATGATTATGTTTCCATGGAAAACGTCCGCTTTCATCGCAGAAGGTTAGCTGTAATTAGAAACTGCTAATTAAAGAGGATGAAACAAACCTGATCTTCCCGATCCTTCCTGCTTTTCAATTGCTACGTTTGAATGTATTTTCCAATATATTAATTCAAATCTTCAATCTCATAAATATATTCCGAGTGTGACTGTCTCCGTTTGAAAGGTCTGTATGCTTCCATAATGAATTTGGCTCAGTCAGGCAAAGACTAATCTAAACTCTGAAAGTGCACTACTTTTCTTCACAGATTTAGTGTTTTGTGCTTCATCAGAGTGAAGGCTGAAATTGCTTGTAAATGTCTTAAAGCCCTGAATTGTGATTTAGTCAGGCACTCAGGCAGCCCGTCCTTCTGGATAACGTGCCAGGTGACCTTGAAAGGCACTCAGGAGTGATTGTGTGTGTGTGTGTGTGTGTGTGTGTGTGTGTGTGTGTGTGTTGAGTGAGGCTGTTGCTCTGATAGCATCTCTCTTTCTGATGAGACAGACGAGAGCCATCAGTCATTTATTCTGTGGCATAATGCCTATGCACTTTCTCAGGGCGCAGAGGCTTTTCTAAGTCTATTATATTCACCGGCCATTGTTAGTCATTTATTTGAAGGAGAGTATGATTAAAAGGGAAAGCGTATGCTGTTTTTGTTCAATGTCCTTTGCTCTTCCCACAGACATTAACATGGCTGGAGAACCACGTCCTTACAGGCCAAAAGTGGGATCCAAGCGACCTTTCTCCTTATACAGGTGAGCCACCTAAATTTTTAAATAAAATCTGCATTTTTTCCATTGTAATCACTAGATATGGAAAGATTGAAATAACATTTTTCTCATCTTTTTTATTTATTTATTTATTTATAAGTGGCTATGAATTTGATTATGATTTCTACAGGGATGATTTCTATACCAGGTATGTATATGCATTCACTTATGCAAATACATGAATTCAAAGATAATCTTTTTATACTGTTACATTGGTGTTTTAGTAGTTGAATTGGTTAGATCTTTTCTAGGAGCTTCGTAATAAGTTTTTGTTTATTAAATTTTTAGTTAAGATCCACCTTGTCTCGTATGACCTTTTCTCTGTTATGAAAAACTGAGGTAACGTGAAGAAAAAAAGAAAAGCTAAAAAGTAGAGGAAGAGCTTCCCCTAATAACCATAATTAATGTTGTTTTATTGGTTTGACTTCGATCCCTTGCTCAGGCTAATGATGAGTGGTCCTCTCCTGTGAGACATTAGCTGAATGTCAGAAAGCTGCTGGGTCGTTAACTGAGCAGCGCAGACACGCCGGTCATCTTTCCTCTGACATTTTCATGTGTTTGCTTTCACTCCTCATTTGGCAGAGCTGAGTTTTATACATCTCCATGGAAAATATATGTGTGCTAACGAGCAAAATTCCTTCAGTGAGGTTATTTAAAAATATGCAGGTAAAAGCTAATTATGCTCATCAAGTGTTATCTCAGGGGAGCGGGAAAAAAAAGAGATCTTGCTCTTTTCCATGTAGACTAAGATATTCTCTCATCTCTTTATATTATCTAGCTTAAAGTGTAAATGATACTATTGTACATTTTTTGTAATTTAATAACAATAATAATAATAATTGAGTGACATTAAACAAAAAAAAAATCAACAAGAAATTCTTAATGTGTACACACTACTGTATTTTTTAGTGTACAAAAGATTGACTGAATTTATTTGATCAAATACATTAAAAACAGCAATATTTTAAAATATTATTACAATTTAAAATAACTGCTTTCTATTGTAATACATTTTAAAATGTAATTTATTTCTGTGATGGCAAAGCTGAATTTTCAGCAGCTATTATTTCAGTCTTTAGTGCCACATGATTCTTCAGAAATTGTTCTAATATGATGATTTGGTGCTCAAGAAACATTTCTTATTATTATCAATATTTAAAGCAGTTGTGCTGTTTAATATGTTTGATAATATAAAACTGATACACTTTTTTTTTTAGTGATTAATATATATATATATATATATATACATTTTTTACAAATATTTGTATATATTTCCCTTCAGGATTTTTGACATTCATGGGAGATTAGCACCATCCCATCGGGCTATGATACCTATCAAGCATTCCCGTTTGGTTGCACTCTCAACACGCAGGACAAAAAACTCTTTCCAGCCAAAGATGTCCACCCGCTCTTCTTATCTAAGAACGCTGTCATCAGGTTCCTTATGCTCTATGGGTTTGTCCATCATTCAAAGTCAATTTCAATTTCTATTATCATGTTTTTAGCCCCTAGAACACTCAGGCGCCTTTAAAAACCTGGACTTTGACATAACATGTCCATGCCATCTATAATCTACTCCCAACCATAACCATTTTAAAACTAAAAATAATGTTTTACAACAAATAAGGTTATAAAACCACAGTGGTATATATTCATCCTCATCATTGTTTGTTTGTTTTTATCAAAGTGAAATCCGATCAGCTCCTGACAATCAAGCAAGAACTGTCCCAGATAAAGATTAAGATCGACTCCTTACTGGGAAGGCTAGAGAAGATTGAACAGAAGCAGTTAGCAGAAGCAGGTAAGAGGATGAAATGAACATTGCTGTCAGGGTAGAGGCCATGTTGGCAGGAGGTAGATTAAAAACACTTGTCTTCATCACTTTCAATGTCAGTGCAGGAAATCGAAAACAGCATCACTCGTGTCTTCACACACACACACACACACACACACACACACACACACACACACACACACACAAAACTTGGACTAAGAGAGGAGACATCAACATACCTGTGTTAGTTTTACTTACTAGAAAGTTTGCTACACTGTAAAAAACAAAAACAAAAACCTGAAATTTACAAGAAAAAAACTGCAGCTGTGGTTGTCAGAACGTAAAATCTAGTACCAATAATAAAACCAACCTCCTGAAGTACTAAAATGTGTTTTGTACCTTTATAATACACTAACAGCCACCAAAAAAACACAGGTGGTCATGAGAAAGCCACATGATGAATTAAAACTCTTTTCCACAAAATGAAGTAAACAGAATCTGCACAGTGTCTTACATGCAAATACAAAACACCACAATGATAAACATGACACTAAAATAATGTAATAAACATTAATTTAACAACATAAGATGTAACACAAAACCCTAATGTACAGTACATAACTAAGAAGAAACATAGAACAAAGAAGGTTTTTCATCATTTCACTGAAAAACCATCAAATGTGCAGCATCGCAAAGGTAAATCTGGCAATTGTCAAAGTCAATTTACTTTTTTTTTTCACTGTATAGAGTACTTGTTCTTTGTAAACTGTAAATTTAACAATATTATATTATAAAATCACACTAAATGGTCCGTTAGATTTACTACAGTTTTTTAACATAGAGAGTAAGGGAATTTTCCATTAACTAATTAACAGGTTTTTACCATAGCATTTTTACAGTGTATTATAGTGACGTGATGTGACATACGGCCAAGTATGGTGACCCATACTCGGAAGTTGTGCTCTACATTTAACTCCATCCAAAGTGCACACACACACACACACACACACTGTGAACACACACACACTGTGAACACACACCCGGAGCAGTGCTGCGGCGCCCGGGGAGCAGTTGGGGGTTCGGTGCCTTGCTCAAGGGCACCTAAGTCATGGTATTGAGGGTGGAGAGAGCGCTGTACATTCACTCCCCCCCACCTACAATCCCTGCCGGACCTGAGACTCAAAATCGCAACCTTTGGATTACGAGTCCGACTCTCTAACCATTAGGCCACGACTTCCCAACATTAAAATTACAGACTGTACATTGTCTTTAAATTTTCACTGTAGCTGTTTGCCACACTAATCTCATTGTCTCATTCACCTTTCTGTCCGCGATCTCAATATTGTGTAGAAGCCCACAGGAAGCATGAGAAGGCCTATCAATCTCTCTATAGTGAGACAGACGAGGATGTGGATCAGGAACATCAGGACCCCACGTCTTGGGAAGTGACTGATGAAGGTGATGACGGATATAATGACAGGGCTGATGGTGAATTGGTGAGCTGTTATTGAACTCATCTGAATGTGAAATGTCATTTGTTTTTATTTGATATATCAGCAAGACCGATTTGCATAGGATATAATTTTGTGTGTGTGTGTGTGTGTGTGTGTGTTAAATCCCAGATAGAAAACCACATATCTGATGTAGACAACTGAGCAAGGTTTGTACAACAAATTCATTTCACATTATATTTAACATACTTCTCTCTCTTTAGTTCACATTATCGAAAAAGAATATTGCCTCTGTCTTTCAAGACTTTTGTGAGATGTACTGATGTCACTATCGGAGATTCGAGACTCCCTGCTGTCCATGTAAGAGGAACATATTATTGTGCAGTTTATTGCACTCATTATTTTCAGTCAGACTCGAGCATAAGCAATGCCCTGTAAACTAAAAGCCATTTTAGCCATTCATATCTGAGTACCAATATCTCTGAAAAGTCTCATAATTTGACCTTTAGTCTCTGGCAAAAAAGAAAGACCTCTTTTGCTTCATTTAGTGTATAACAGTTTCTTATAAAACACTCAATGTATTACATAATAATATAGCATAAACAAAAATTCTGTGATATTTCTAAATTTATTTATATATATATTCACATTTTTTCTTTTTGTAGGACTGAGACCAGCACACCTATCAAGTTTACTATTTTTGGAAGATATCCGGATGGAATTGCTCACCCATTCATGATTTATTTATTTATTTGTTTGTTTGTTTGTTTGTTTTTGTATTAATTCAATTGGTCATACATGCACATATGTGAGTGTGTATAGTCAGACAAAATGAACTTAATATGTAATAAATTATGTATTTTATCTAGCAAATGTGATAAACTTCAGTGTCATTGTCATAAAGATTTACAATTAAATGAAAAATTAAATTGTATGTGCATTTGATTTTTTTTGACATTATATACAGATTTAAATAATGTTTATTGAATGCACATTTATGTATAAGTAAACTACAACAAAATTATTTATGTCTCGCCCATTATTAGGAATATAAGCTACGTTTACATCTCTATTTCTTTTTTTATTTGATTGTAGTTTTTTTTTTAATCTTATCTGAAAAGTGGGGTAAATTATTTTTGTGTTTAATATTGTGAGACTCATTTGTGAAATAAAATCGGCCAGACATCAATTGTAGCAGGTTTTTGATTTTTGGGTATTTAACGCTGATTGTAACTAAGCATTAATGTAAGCCAAGTGAAAGATTTAAGAGACAGTCACCTTCTTTTGGGACTCAACCAAAGTCCCAAATGAGCTTATTTGGAAAAAAGAAAAAGGAAAAAAAAAAAAAGCCATCTATAGGAAGTGACTAAGTACCCTACCGGAAGAAGGAATTAGTAAGCGGGACTTTTAATTTCTGCAGCAGTAAAAGTATAATGGAAATATTTAAATCCTTCGCAGGCAGTTAGAGTTTACCACAAGTCAGGTAGGTAATTATAACAAACATCATTTTATACATATTATTTATAGTGTAATGGAAGAGGAAGTTATCGTGAAATCAACAAAAAATAACCAGAGGCTAACAGAAGAACTGACGTTAAAACTAACTACCGTCTCACATCACTTTGCATTTGAAATTAAAGTTATATTAAAGCTTTACCTAGCAATAGTTTTATACAACCCTGGCAGCTCTGCATGCCCTTTAATAGAAGAACTGGCCTGTTATTAGCACAAATTATGCGATCAAATTTGGGTACATAATCAGACAGGGCTTTGTTTACATCGTGTTCTGTTGTCAAGTGCTGAACTTCTGTCAGTCCGTCGCCTTAATTCTCATGATCTGAAATAAAAGACCCAGTTTAACAGTTATTTCGATGAAGCTTCAATCGTTTTTTAGCAGCAATGTAAATAAACGTATAGCTGTGTGAAACAGTAACACGTTATGCTGTGGTTAATGTATCCCTTTCATCGATTGTTGTTGTGACATATTCAGTCATGTAACACCCCAGAGGTCTGCGGGTTATTGTAGGTTATTTCTTATATATTTGACAGGTTGATGAAAAGACAGAAGCTTGTCTGTAGCAGGTCATGGCTGTTGGAGAGCTCTGTCTAATTGATAAGGCTATTTCAAGGTAAGTTTAACCCATAGTCCAGTTTTACAGCAGAAGTGCTTGTTAACAGGCAGGACTGTATTTTAAGTACAGTGTGAGATTGTGACTTCACTGAAGATATTTATTTTTAGTCTACTAGAGGTCCCATTGAATTCCAGTATTTCATCTCTGAATCTTCACTGTAATCGCCTCACTAAAATTGAGGGCTTGACGACAGCATGGCACATAAGACATCTGGACCTGTCATCCAATCACATCTGTCGTATAGAGGGATTAGCTTCCCTGTCCTCACTGCGCACCTTAAACCTGTCCTGCAACTTAATCACCAAAGTAGAAGGTAAAGTTCACACTTTTTTTTAGGCAGAAAATGTGGTAAATGTTTGTAATACCCTGTAGTATAATTTTGGTGGTAAAATGAAAGTCTGTTTTGAATTTGGTCCTAAACAGTTCCTTCCTGTTATTACTTCTAATTGGGTGTCTTTGGTTTGTACTCTGTCAATACATGGATTTCTTTCAGGACTTAATGGACTAACAAGTCTTACAAGACTGAATTTGGCCTACAATCAAATAAATGACCTAACTGGTAGGTTAGATTGCATTCCCATCAAATGTGTTAAGTCTTGAGTAGTTTTAGCTCTATGTATAATTTGACATTTAAGAAAAGAAATGTACACTACTATTCAAAAGTCTTTGTTTGGTTAACTCTTATGTTTAATATTGTGAAATATTATTACAATTTATATATATAACTATTTATATTTTAATATTGTCAAATGTAATTCATTCTTGTGAAGGCAAAACTGAATTTTCAGCAGCCATTACTCCTGTCTTCAGTGTCACGTGATCCTTCAAAAATCGTTCTAATATGCTGATTTGGTGCTCAAGAAACATTTCTTATTATCAGTGCTTTAAAATTGTTGTGAAAACCATGATACATTTTTTTCAGGATTTGTTGATGAGAAAGTTCAAAAGGACAGCATTTATTTAAAATAGAACAATGTAAAAGTCTATTGTCACTTTTAGCCAATGCATCCCTGCTGAATAAAAAAAATCATTTCTTTATTTACTTTATTATTATTTTATTGAACCCCAAACCTTTGAACAGTAGTGTAGATCACAACTGGACAACTGTGTATTCACTCACTGCTATGTGTTTTCAGGTCTCTTGTGTCTTCATGGAGCAGAGTACAAACTAAAGTACCTGCAGCTCCACAGCAATCGTTTAGATAGCATGAATCACCTGCTGCAGTGCATGGTGGGACTGCAGAATCTGAAAAATGTTACTCTTAGCAAGGACGGCACACAGAATCCAGTCTGCTCACTGCCAGGTTTGTAGGAAAAAGCCCCCAAAAAATCAAATTCTTTTTATCAGACAAACAAACTCTGAAACATGCAGTGGAAGTGGTGTGGAATATCTGAAATACTCTAAAAGGTCCAATATATACAGGTGCTGGTCATATAATTAGAATATCATCAAAAAGTTGATTTATTTCACTAATTCCATTCAAAAAGTGAAACTTGTATAATGTATACATTCACTCCACACAGACTGATATATTTCAAGTGTTTATTTCTTTTAATTTTGATGATTATAACTGACAACTAATGAAAACCCCAAATTCAGTATCTCAGAAAATTAGAATATTACTTAAGACCAATACAAAGAAAGGATTTTTAGAAATCTTGGCCAACTGAAAAGTATGAACATGAAAAGTATGAGCATGTACAGCACTCAATACTTAGTTGGGGCTCCTTTTGCCTGAATTACTGCAGCAATGCGGCGTGGCATGGAGTCGATCAGTCTGTGGCACTGCTCAGGTGTTATGAGAGCCCAGGTTGCTCTGATAGTGGCCTTCAGCTCTTCTGCATTGCTGGGTCTGGCATATCGCATCTTCCTCTTCACAATACCCCATAGATTTTCTATGGGGTTAAGGTCTGGCGAGTTTGCTGGCCAATTAAGAACAGGGATACCATGGTCCTTAAACCAGGTACTGGTAGCTTTGGCACTGTGTGCAGGTGCCAAGTCCTGTTGGAAAATGAAATCTGCATCTCCATAAAGTTGGTCAGCAGTAGGAAGCATGAAGTGCTCTAAAACTTCCTGGTATACGGCTATGTTGACCTTGGACCTCAGAAAACACAGTGGACCAACACCAGCAGATGACGTGGCACCCCAAACCATCACTGACTGTGGAAACTTTACACTGGACCTCAAGCAACGTGGATTCTGTGCCTCTCCTCTCTTCCTCCAGACTCTGGGACCCTGATTTCCAAAGGAAATGCAAAATTTACTTTCATCAGAGAACATAACTTTGGACCACTCAGCAGCAGTCCAGTCCTTTTTGTCTCGAGACGCTTCTGACGCTGTCTGTTGTTCAAGAGTGGCTTGACACAAGGAATGCGACAGCTGAAACCCATGTCTTGCATACGTCTGTGCGTAGTGGTTCTTGAAGCACTGACTCCAGCTGCAGTCCACTCTTTGTGAATCTCCCCCACATTTTTGAATGGGTTTTGTTTCACAATCCTCTCCAGGGTGCGGTTATCCCTATTGCTTGTACACTTTTTTTTCTACCACATCTTTTCCTTCCCTTCGCCTCTCTATTAATGTGCTTGGACACAGAGCTCTGTGAACAGCCAGCCTCTTTTGCAATGACCTTTTGTGTCTTGCCCTCCTTGTGCAAGGTGTCAGTGGTCGTCTTTTGGACAACTGTCAAGTCAGCAGTCTTCCCCATGATTGTGTAGCCTACAGAACTAGACTGAGAGACCATTTAAAGGCCTTTGCAGGTGTTTTGAGTTAATTAGCTGATTAGAGTGTGGCACCAGGTGTCTTCAATATTGAACCTTTTCACAATATTCTAATTTTCTGAGATACTGAATTTGGGGTTTTCATTAGTTGTCAGTTATAATCATCAAAATTAAAAGAAATAAACACTTGAAATATATCAGTCTGTGTGGAATGAATGTATACATTATACAAGTTTCACTTTTTGAATGGAATTAGTGAAATAAATCAACTTTTTGATGATATTCTAATTATATGACCAGCACCCGTATATATATATATATATATATATATATATGAGATAGAAATTTCACTAGTATGTTCTTCTTTTGTTTGTAGGCTACAGAGAGATGGTTCTTCAGTCTCTGCATCAAGTCACTACACTAGATGGAGTAGATCGCATAGGAAATCCATCTCCTTTAGCAGAGGACAGTCCTATGGATGTTCCTGGTCTTGAGGACTTTCTTGAGTTTCTAATTTCATCAGATGCCAGTGTTAATGGAGAACTGGTAAACTATTTTTATGATACTGTTTATTTTCTCAGGTTCCTCAGATATTATCTTGTTTTAGACTGAGAATGACATTTGAATCATCATGAGGTGGTTGTGTGATACATGTTTATGTTCAGTGTGTTTTATTTGTTATGAAGGCAAAGTCAGATGCTCCTCTTACTACTCCACGGATTGATGATGTCCTGACCCAGTTTCGACAACGAGGCAAAAAACCAACTGCAGAAATTCAAGAAAATGAGCAGCGAATTAAAAAACTAGAGCAGCAGGTTTCTCTTCTCATTCAGAAGGTAAAGAAAGGGAAAACTGATTACTACATTTCAGTTATAATTAATTTCATCATTAATTATCACTAATTCAGTCTTTTCTTAAAAATAGCCAATCCAGAATTTAGGAAATAGTATAATTCTAAATTGTACATTTGAACTTAGGTCCCTACAGGGGATGGCTTTAAAACGAACAGTGCTGTACCTTCTGTGGTGCATAAAGCAAAAAGAGACACCGATCAGACATCAGAGAGCGAATGTGAAAGTGGAAAAGAAAACCAACGGCATTTCAGAATCCTGTCTCATCCCAGAGGCCCTGCAGGAAAAAAATTGACCAAGGACACCAAACCCAAACGATCTGACTGGTGTAGTAACTTGTACACATTCATATTTATAAATGCATTTAGTCTCAAACTGAATTTCAAGTGCTTATTGAGAATTTGGACTTGAGTTACACAAACACATCTCATTACTTGAATTGTGTTTGGAGAGGCTTCAAAATATTTACTTGCGGCATTCTTCCTCAGTACAGACTTTTGTCTGAATCTAACTTAATAAGGTTCAGAATCATAGAAAAGCTCCATACTTTAGACAAAGACTTTGCTGTAGTCCAGTAATCAGGGCAGTTTATAAATTGTCCTTGCTCCTCCTACTTAAAATTGCTTGTACACATGAATGATTACACTGTCACTAAGTTCAGTTCATTTAACTTAATCAAAACTTAAGCTGCAATAACATAGAGCTGTAGAGAGAACTACTATTGAAAAGATACAGCAATAATAATTCAATATATACACTAATGCACCATTATATTTAAAAAACATTTATAAATATTCTATAATATTTATGTAAGTTTGGAATGATTAAGATTTTTTTATGTTCTTTTTGTATGCTTACCAAGGCTGCATTTATTTGATCAAAAATACAGTAAAAACAGTACTATCGTGAAATAATATTAAAATTTAAAAGATCAGGGTTTTTTTTTTTGACATACTTTAAAATATAATTTGTTTCTATGATGCCAAAGCTGAATTTTCAGTATCTATTATTCCAGCCTTCAGTGTCGTATGATCCTTCAGAAATAATTCTAATATGCTGATTTGGTGCTCAAGAAACATCTCTTGTTATTATGAATTATTCATCAAAAGTGGCAGTAAAGACATTTACAATGTTATAAAATATTTCTATCTCAAATAAATGTTCCTTTGAACTTTATTTTCATCAAAGAATCCTAAAATTGTATCATAGTTTTCACCAAATATTAAGCAGCAAAAACATTTCAACATTAATAATAATAAGAACCATTATTAATAACTGAGCACCAATAATTAATAATGATTGAGAGCTAAATCAGCATATTAGATTGATTTATGAAGGATCATATGACGCTGAAGACTGAAGAAATGACTGCTGAAGATTCAGCTTTGCCATCACAGGACTAAATTGCATTTTAAAATGCATACAAATAGAAAGCAGTTCTTTTAAATTGTAATAATATTTCAAACTATTACTGTTTTAATTTATTTTTAATATTTAAAAATATATACAGTATGTTATATATTAAATATTAAAGAATCTTATACTCTTGCTAGTCTGAAATGGCTTTTGCTTTCATTGCAGTGTGACAAATACACAAAAGCAGAGGTCCACAAAGCAAGCTGTTGTCCCCCGTAGAAGGACATCAGTCCAGAGCTCTGGGTCTATTGAAACCGTAGAGTCTGTAAAAAAGGCCCCTAAAGGCATCAAAGCCAGTCCTAACAAAAGCTCAGCTCAATCTCAAGAGGAAACCTACAGGGTATGCAAACTGCACTGCACAGGTCCAACATTTCTCTTTATTAAGCTAAATGTAAATTTGCAAAGAGTAAAGTGTGTGCATTTACATGTAGGCAATTGTGGAAGAGCGAGATCAGGAGCGGGAGCGGCGCTGGAAGGCAGAGCAGGCTGCAAAGAGACTTTCTGAACAGGTCAAGAACCTGCAAACTCAAGCCAGCGAGGAAAAGGACTTGCAAAGTTTGGCCTTACACACCACAGACAGGTGAGGGCATGCAGAGTCCTCTGCTAAAATTGAGAAATTTAGTTTCACTTTGTCACTTTGTTTTGTTTTACTTTTGCATTGAAATGAATGTGAATGAAATGAATGCAAATTGAGCAGCCTAATTAAGAGTCCTACTGCTGAGAGTCAAAGTAATATATATTTATATATTACCAACGAACACAATTAGCTGCAACATCTATTATCTCACTCATTCAAACACTCTCTTCCATCAAGGACACCTTAACAATCTCCAGCCATCCAAGTGTTTGGAGAGAATGTTCGGCTTGACGTATTGCACCTAATTGGTGTCAGCTCCAGCTGAAATGTTGGCTCTGAATACACTTGAGTATAATTCAATTTTATTAGAAGTTTCCAGAGACCCTACTGCAGGGCCCTGATGTATGAAGCTCTGCCTTCCCACCTGCATGGCAGTTTCCGTGGCATGATGATGGCCCTGATATTGGGCTCTAATATTATAGCCCATGCGCTCCCCCTGGTGATAAATCGTAATTATAATGGAGATTAAAGTCATGGTGACAGGCACATGTCTGCCGCAGATCATCAATCAATCCTAATTGCCACCCCTGCAGCACTTTGCTGCTAATGACTCTTGCCTCACAGTCCAGTATCTGTTTTGTTAACTCTTCGTCTGCTGAGTGTGTGAGAATGTAAATTAATAATAGGGTCATGTATTAATTGTCATTAAGCAGAAGTTTTAGTGTGCGATTCATTTATTACTATTGTGCAATGTATTGGAGATGTAGCCTAGTGTGTAGCGGCAACATGTTGCGGCTTGGTGCTCATTCAGATATTCTGTATTGAATCTGGTTTGAAATAGATATTTGACTCATTTCCTGGTCCTGATTTGATTATAAAATATACACTACTGTTCATATTTATGTACACACACACACACACACACATATATATATATATATATATATATATATATATATATATATACATATGAATAGTTCAGATGCAAAAGCCTCTAAATGCCGTTTGAAAATTTCTTCTGAAATGAGCATTTTTATCAGGTTTAATAGGTAAAAACCTAACAGGTAAAACCTGATAGGTTTAATAACCCATTTAATAGGTTATTTTCATTGCCATTAAAGTGAAATAACTTAGTATAAACATGGGAGCCTGAGAAAAATGCACTTAGAGGCTTTTGCATCTGAACTCTTTATATATATATATATATATATATATATATATATATATAAGCCTGTAAGTACATTTTTCTCAGGCTCATATGTTTATGTTCAGTTATTTATATAAAGACAATAATACTTTCATTCAGCAAAAATGCATTAAATTGACAAAAAGTGGCAGTAAAAAAAAACATTTAAAATGTTACTATTTCAAATGAATGCTGTTTTTTTAAATTCATCAGAGAATCCTGGAAAAAAATGTATCATGGTTTCCAAAAAGTAGCACAACTGTTTTCAACACTGACAATAATAAAAATGTTACTTGAGCACCAAACCAACATATTAGAATGATTTCTGAAGGATCACATGATACTGAAGACTAGAATAATGGCTGCTCAAAATTCAGCTTTGACTTCACAGGAATAAATTACACTAAAATTCTAATTTACAAATTCTTTCAAAAAATCTCCAAAACTCCAACCTTTTGAATGCTAGTGTACATGAATGCATGGTGAAAGAGAATGTATTTTCAAAGATATTGTGAGAAAGCAGCTCTGATCTGTCTTATATTTTTAGGTTGAAGGAGTTGTTGTTAAAAGAACGCTCTGATCGAGCAGCATTGCAGACTCATTTGCAGGAGTTGGAGGAGAGATACAGGTCTACGTTAGAGCAGCTGGAGCAGGTGCACAACCAGGAAGACCAACACAAGAGGGCGCTGCACAGTCTGGAGGACAGCATGACCAAAGCAGAGGCTCTCAGGGTCCAGCAGCGTGCAGAAGAGGTAGAACAGTTGCAGTCCATATCTTCAGTAATGACAGATCCATAGCATGAACTGCACTGGTTTGTGTCTGAACCATACATCCAGTCTTCATTGACCTGACAACTGAACTATTCCTACTTTCAAGAATGCTTAGACAATGAAATAATAGTAGTCTTCTAAAGGGCATTTTTTGTGGGATTGTTTCAGAAGCAGTTCCCGGTTAAATATACAGGCATATGGCTGAATTGCAAACATGTTTCAATTTCTTTTTGATATTTGAATCCTTTGAATTGAGTTAGAGGAATATTTACACCTGACCTTTTGCATGTGTTTGAACGGCTGCCATGAGAAAGCTGCTACTTGAGCAGTTATCTACTTATAAAGTGATAAACACTTCAAAATGGAATAGCTCTCTGTACAACATTAAAAGTGAATGATCTGCTATATTACTTTCAGATGAAGAGGACTCAGGAGTTAGAGAATAAAGCATCTGCCTTAAAAAGGGAAGTTGAAATACTTCGCGCATCAGCACGACAGCACAAAGAGAAGATGCAGCAGTTGCATGAACTGTTGGCTTCTAGGGAGGAGATGCACAGGTACACAAGCACCACATGGAATCATGTCCATGATCATTTTATACAAAGAGTGACTGCCTGAAAATGGTTCAGTTTACAAACAGGAAATTTCAACTGTTTCATTTTACACCTGTTTGACTTTGTGGGACAGGAAAGAGCTTGCAACACGGCTGCTTCCTGGTGGGACTGAGTTTAAGGAGGCTGTAGCCAAAGAGGTGGTGGCGATAGAGCAGAGATTTGCACAGCAACAGACTGATTTGGAGCAGAAGATCTCTGATGCTAGAAGACAGTATGCTGCTCTAGAAGATGAATTTCACATGGCTCTCACCATTGAGGAAAAGCGTTTCTCAGAGGTAAATCTAAATTGTCAGGTAACACTTTTAGTCTGAAAAAAAGACAAACAATAATTTTTGTTCAGATCAATGCTAAATTTTAACCCACTGGGGAGGAGAACATAGTTATTATTAGAATTTTTTTAGTTAAATATATCAGTTCTGAGAAAACGGAAAGAAAAAAACAGTACTGATGTGAATGTCAGTTCAGTATTTAAAATCAGTCCTGTTTTAGTATTATGTATGTACTATTATAGCTTTTAGTAATATTTTGAATAAGCTTTAATTTTTATATTTTTATACATATTTTTTTATTTCTGAATAGTTTTAATGTATTTTTATTAGTTTTTTCTGTTGGTAAGTTTAGTTGCTAATTTAAACTAACAAATTAATTCCAATTCAATACTTCAATTTAAACTTATTTCAGAGTTTTTAATCTAATATTTATATTTTATTTCAGTTAACAAAAATGTTCAATAGTTTTAGTTAACAATACTGCCTAAAATATGTGTATGTATATGTGTGTGTGATTTGTAGGTAAAGGAGGGGTTTGATCAGATATCTGCTGAACTCCTAGAAGTGAAGTCAAGTCTCAGCCAGTCTCAGCAGAAAGAGAAGAAGTCAGCCTCTTTGGTGCAGGAGCTCACAGCTATGGTGAAAGAACAGAAAACACGCATTGCTGAGCTCCTCAAAGCCAAACGAGAAGCCGCCGCTGAGTTCAAGGTATGACCAAAAGATTTTACTTCCAAAAAAGTTCTTGATTTTGTTGCATCCTTTGGGGATTGGTGTCAAATCATCACACATGAGATTTCAATCACTTCTTAAGTAATGCTTCATAAATCACATTATGCTCTCTTTTTATATGCTAGACCCGTGTACAGTCATTGGAATCCAGGTTAGAGGACGATAAACGACTTAATCTACAGGTGGAGCTACTGAAAAAGGACAAGTCCAAGCTGCTCTCCCAGCTTACTGCTCAAGAGTCTGTCATAGATGGACTACAGGCAGAGAGGAAAATCTGGGGCCAGGAACTTGCACAGCAAGGTACTTCAGTAACTTTGAGGAAACTTACTAAGAAAGTATAACCCAGACAGAATTGGTTTTATTTGAACTAATTTTTGCATTTGTCCATTTATTTAGGTGCCTCCTTAGCACAGGACCGTGGTCGACTGGAGGCCAGAATTGAGGTTTTGTTAACCGAACTGGAATCGCAGAAGAAGCAGAATGAGAGAGACAATGATGCACTCAGGATTAAAGCTAAGATTGTTGATGACCAGACAGAGACTATTCGTAAACTAAAAGAGGTAAAGTCCTACTCACTCAAAAAACTATAAACTAAAGATATAAATTAGATAGAAATAAATTGATTGCTTATTTTGGTTCAGATCTATCAAAAATATGTAATTACATGTGCTAATTTAATGCATTAAGTACATTTAAAATACTCTAATAGAAAAATCTCATGTGTAATAGTGTCAGCTTTTATCGCCTGTCTCATTTTTCTCTGACATATTGCTTCTAGGCATTGCTGGAGCGAGATGAGCAGATCCGTAAACTTCGCGACGAGAACGTGCAAAACCAGCAAAAGCTGAAGCAGCAGCTGGAGGAGGAAATGGCCTCTGCAGTGGAGCTCAGAGACTCAGTGGAGCAGCTCAGTCTCAGGAAGGAGGAGCTGAAACAACAGCTCCTTGATAAGGAGGCGGACCTTGATGAGGTTAAAGAGACATACAGGTATGGAATAACACTGGTTGAACTGCAAACATGTCATGATTCCAAGCTTTCACCCTAACTTATTGATTAACAATATGTCATTGTTTGAAAGGGTGTATGCTGATGTCTCACACCAACACACAGTTGCTTAGTACGTTAAATATTTTAAATTTTGCAGGGCTTCAAGTAAAAAATGGCAGGAAAAAGCAGAACTGTTGAACAGGCTTGAAAGCCAGGTGAAGCGAATGAAGGAGGGTTTTGATTCTAAAGAGAGAGTGCTGATAGAGGAAAGAGACAAGGCTTCACAAGCACACCGGTATGAGATGGACAGCAGGTCCTAATTTACCCAGTGAAGTATGCAGTATACAGTAGTATACATTTAAACATTTTTTTTTATTAGAGCGGCAGTGGAGAAGCTTCACAGTGTGGACGATGCCTTCCGTAGACAACTGGAATCTCTGCAAGCTTCCCAACAGGCTGAAATACTTCGTCTTGCAAATGACAAACAGAAACAAATAGAAAAGGCCAAGCAGAAGGTAATACTGCCACTAAAATGAGCATTTCAGTATTGATTTATATGTATTGATTCACGGCATTTTCGTTCATAGTGCTAGTGTTGACGCATGCAGACAAAATGCATGTGTTTTTATTTAATGTCTTGATGAATTGGATGACTGACTGGGAGAACGCTTTCTCAAGAACATATTTATTTGTTTATTTATTTTTAACCACAGGTGCTCCAGGTGGAGGAGGAAATGCGCCAGCTGCTTGAGGAAACTGAGAGTAATAAAAGGGTAATGGAGAAGAAAATGAGACGCCTCACACAAGTGCTGAAAGACTTCTAACCTCCTAACCATTAAACCAAAGACAAAAATTTGGAAGATGCCTTTTTCAAGACTTATGTCACTGTCTCTCAGTCTGGCTGAGAACATATCCTGAAATTATTGTACATCTGAGTGTCTAGCCTACTGTTTTTAAATGTTTTTTGGCTTTATGCCTCCAATTATATAAATTATAAATAGAAAATCGTTGAAACTGTGAACCTTGTTTTTTTTAAATAAATATACACACATATATATATAGCATATTATATATTATATTAACTTAGAGATATTACATACAGCATTATATACTCCACACTTTTTTATATACCATAGGGTTTTTTATTTAAATTATATAATTAAATTATAAACTCCTTGTTACGCTGTGTTTGTTGTGTAATTTTGGAGGGTTAAATTAAATTTTAAAAGTTTTAAAAGTGTAGAATTCTGAAAGCATTCTCAGTTTCATGTACCTCTGTTCGAACGCTCAGGCAGAGATGTTGTCATAGTAACGGTAATCCAACGTCATTTCCTCTCATTTAAAAACCCTCCAGCCATCAGTAGTAGAAGTGTAGCCTGAGGTAAATAAGTGCAAGAGATGATTGTTGCTCCCCCTCACTGTCACCAACAAAACTGAGGTCGACCTCCATATACCTCTGAACGAGACAAAGAGGGAGTTTTTGAATTACATCCCTAACAGCGGGCTTTTGGATGGTATGGCTGAGTCGAACAGCGCGAGTTTTCCTCACACGACACCGAACGGGTCCAGTCGCCATGAGAAGAGTTTGGGTCTCCTCACAGTCAAGTTCGTTACTCTGCTCCAAGAGGCCAAAGATGGAGTGCTTGATCTCAAAGTGGTGGGTTAAAATACGTTTACAAGTGGCGAAATGAATGAACGAAGAGAATGAATGAAACTCGGCAGGCTGTTCAGTGAGGACGTCTGTCAGGAGTTACACAAAGAAATTTTTTTGTAAGTTACCTGAGTGGACTTTCGCTGTCCTGTGAGGCTCTTGCTGTCAGGTATATACAGAAATACGTGTCTGATTCGCAATTAATTAAAAGTGTTAAAGCGCGAATAGAAATGGCATGTTATTGTGACAGAGGGGATTTTGAACAGAAACCCGTGGGATTCTCTCACGGCAGGTGTTTGTTACCTGACGCTTGAAGCAGCAGAGACGCACTATGTGAATTCATTGGAGACATTACTCAGTCTAATCACCTGCTATTTTCCGCTCATCTTGAGCAAAATAGGGCCTTAAACTCTTAAAGAAAATTTTTTTTTCTTTCAACAAGTGGTGCTTAACATCCAGTATCTATCTATCTATCTATCTATCTATCTGTCTTTGTTAGTGTGTAGTTACTGATAGACTTATATTTTCTACACATTAAATCTATATAAATATGATAATTTTTTTTTCATGCAGTAACATACTACTACTAATGCAAAATACATTTAGTGTATAATTTAAGGAATTTTCCATTTCTTTTGTAATGCGGTAGATTTGTGCAGTAACAGCGCTGCATTATTATTATTATTATTATTATTATTATTATTATTAATTATTTTAGTTAAAAACAAATTTCTTTCATTATTATTTTTTATTTCTATTTATTTATTTTTGCAAACCTATTTGTTTTTTTTTGTGTTTAGTTATGATATACTTATTTCCAAACATTAAATAAAATATTTGATCTTTTTTCTTTCAGTGACATCTAACAAAGTTAACAGTTCTGTTACTGCTGTTGAATGCAAAATGGAGAAAATTTGATTATTTCTAATGAGGTAGATAGGTAGTATTGCATCATCATCATTTAGTAATTCAGTTTGTTAATAATCAAAAAATAATTTAGTTTTTTATTACTATTTTTTATTTTATTCATTCAGTTATTTAAAAAAAAAATATTTGAGGATATGCACCTTTGATTTAAAAACATAATCGGACACCAAATTGGAATATGCCACATTTTGTTACTTTCCATTATATTCCTATCATATGTCATACAACGACAGATAATGGAGATATTATGTGGATTTCGGTACATGAGGTCAGTGTGACCAGTGCTGGAACACCTGCCCATGCTTATCATACTTACTCATGGTAAACTTCTCATAACGGTCGAGAGCTACTGAGTTATCTAAACCTATTTTCCAAGTATATGTCAACCCAAGCTATTGTTTGGTCTCCTAAATAGCCAGTTCCTCTCTTCTTATTGGATGGTCTCTGAAAATAACATTGTGATTATTTTCATAGGCTGCAGACAATTTGGCAGTCAAACAGAAGAGGAGAATCTACGACATCACTAATGTTCTGGAAGGCATTGGGCTCATTGAAAAAAAGACCAAAAACACCATTCAGTGGAAGTGAGTACAAAGATTAAGAAAGTTATCAATGTGAAACCAAATGTTTCTTTATAAAATTGTATATGAATATTGTAATGTTATGTGCATTCTTTGCATGCTTAGTGTGATATGCTATACAGTTGCGTCATTTTCTAAAGCAGTTGCTTTGTCTTGATTAGAGGGGAGAGTTCAGGCTGCCAGCCACAGGAAGTTCTTGAGCAGGTAGAACTTCTCAAGGCAAATATTGCTGATCTGGAGATTCAAGAGAGAGAGCTGGACATGCAGAAAGCATGTCTACAACAAAGCATCAAACACCTGAATGAAGACCCCTCCAGCTGCAGATATCCTTACTGACAGTGTATGAGCCAGAAAAATGTTGTTTTTTCTTTATTCTCGTCTGCTATTTTTCCATTTTTGGTTGGTTCCCCTGGTAATTAACATACCCAGAAAAATGCCATTGTCAAAGGAGTGCACCTAATTACATGTTGAGTGCTATAACCTGTCCTCCTTTGCCTGTGAGGTGTTGTTGTTGGGTGTTTGAGTGGCCCCAGTCCAGTTTTTCCAGTCTCTAGTCTCTTTCAGTCTCTAGTTCATGCTAGAGTTTCCTAAGCCTTACCCCACCAGTTATACCTCTTTGGATTAAAGTGGTTTATGCAAAGTTCAGCCTTTTATCTCAAAACTTATAATGTCATGGAACAGAGCCTCTTAAGGAGACATGGTGATGAAAAAATGAAATTTGAGAGAGGTTTGCTCAAATTTTGCTTTCAGTTGTAAAGTTTCTTGGGAGAACACGAAATAAAATAAAATTTTTCTTCATCTCATATTTCAATGCCTTTGTACTCTCTTTCTCTCTCTCAAAAACAAAAAAAAAGCATTCACCTGAGAAACTTTGCTTGTGACTGCGAAACCATTGAAAAATAGTTTTTTCTCTCACCTCATATTTTGTCAATCCTCAGTTCTGTGTTTTTGCAAATGAATGCAAAGTTTCTCAGGAAAATGCAAAAGCACTGAATTATAATTTTTTCCATCTCATATTTTAATGCTTTTGCTTGCTCTCAAAAAATATTGCATTCCCCTGAAAACCTTTGGGTTTGCTTGTAAAACCACTGAAATGTAGTTTTTCCTCCCACCTCATATAATCTCTCTGTACCATGGGGGCATTTCTTTGTGAAAAATATACAACAGAGAATACGTTGCATTATCACTTGGTACATGTTCCTTAGCATTGTATACATACAGCTATGTGACACATGAGGACATATGTGATGCGTTCAGTGGGGATACTCTTTTAGCTGTCATGGCACCATCAGGAACACAACTGGAGGTCCCAGTGCCTGAGATGGTACGTTACACCAACTTTGAGCTTATTCATCATTTGTCCTTGAGAATTATTTGAGTGTGGATATGGAATATCAACAATATGTAGGTGTATATATAGGGTGTTTATAATCTTCATGCCTTTTTTTTTGTTGTTGATTCAGGGCCACAATGGTCAGAAGAAGTACCAAGTGAACTTGCGAAGTCACTCGGCTCCCATCCAGGTGATGCTGATAAATAGAGAGACAAGCTGCTCCAAGCCTGTTGTTGTCCCCGTCCCACCTGTAGATGACATTTCTGCCATGCCGACTCCTCCTAGTACTCCAGCAGGGCTGCAGAGGTTCCCCATCTCCTCAGCAGAGCTCTGTGATCTAAAGCATGGGCCGCTCAAAAGCCCTGCTGCAGAGCACCAGTCCTCCACATCCCCCGATATGCACATGGGTACTGCTTTCATTCCTACTGACCCCGTTCCTTACTGTGTGATTGATATTTGTAACACCAGTCATTATTGTCTTTGCATATTAAAATGGGATAGGAGAACATTTTTTAACAATGAAAAATTGACATGCATCATCCTTTAATATATGATACATTTATATACAGGAGTTAAAATAAAGTGAACACCTAGGAAATAGGCAGTACTTCTTTATGAAGGTGTTTATCACCATTTGCCTTTAATACAGCTTCCAACCTTCTTAGAATTGATTCATACAGCGTTTGAATTGTCTCCAGTTGAATGTCATCTACCAGAACAGAAGTTGTTTGAGATATGTTGAAAGAGGGAATCTTCTTTTTACTGTTCTTTCCAAAATGATCCATAGAGTTTTGATGATATTCATTTCAGGTTATTTGTCTGGCCAGTGCAAATGTTAAAGTGAATCTTGCTGTACTAATTCTCCAGGTTTTATGATCATGCTAAAATGAGAAAAAAAAAGTTCTATATTTTTTGCATATTAGCATTGGTGCCTGTGATTTTGAAGTTTTAGCAGTTGCAGCTCTTTGGTGGATGCTGGCTTTGTGAAATTCTCTATGGTCGGTTTTTGTGGAGACAGGGTCTTTAAGGTGAATATTGCAGTTTGCTGTCACTTTGTAACAGTGGTTCTGTGTTTGGACACAGTGCTTATTGGTGTTTGATGGTCCCAATCATTCACATTCATTTTCCAACACTATTCTTCTTCACTGATGAAGTCTTGCCATGTTTTGTGTATGCAGTCATAATCATAAAGACGCATGCTCTTGAAATACAAAAATAATTGGGCCGTTAATTTACAGATGCTCCTGGTACACAGACTTCCATGATTTGTCATTTCTGGAAGTCTGACAAATCACCCATTTCACAGACCACTTGTACTAAACACTGCTGAACACAACTTCTACTACTCTGATTTACAAACTAGAGAATATAGATGAAAAGATAAATAAGAGAATTTGTGCAGGCTACAGTGAAAAAACAAACATTGTGTTTATATTAACCCCTATAATAATGGGTGTTCACATTATTTTGTCCAACCACTCTATTTTTTATTATTATTATTATTATACATGAATATACACTACGGTTCAAAAGTTTGGGGTCAGTCACTTTTGCTCATAAACAAAAATACAGTAAAAATAGTACCATTATGAAATATTACAATTTAAAATAGCTATTTCCTGTTTTAATACATTTTAAAATGTAATTGATTGCTGTAATAGCAAAGCTGAATTTTCAGCATCATTACTCCAGTCCTCAGTTTCACATGATCCTTCAGAAATCATTCTAATATGCTAAAATAATGTGCTTATAATATGCTGATTTGTATTTTCTTACATTATAAGTGTCTTTACTGTCACTTTTGATCAGTTTAATGTATCCTTCTTGAATAAAAGCATTTCTTTAAAAAAAAAAAAAAAAAAGTCTGGCGGATCCCAAACTTTCAGCTGTAGTGTATATGAGAATATTTTATACAGCATTTGAATATGATTTATGATTTGAGTTTATTTATATATTTTTTCCTCTTTTTTTTTTTTTTTTTTTTTTCTTCTTTTTAAAGAATGCAACTCTGAGTCCCCTGTCAGTCAGTGTTTGTTGATGCAGGGGTCTCTAGGTGGTCCTGAGGAACAGCAGAGGGAGATGGGAGGTCAGGATCTGCAGTCCATGCTGGAAGAAATGAGGGATGAGAGAGAAGGTGACATGGATGCTATTATAACTATATACAATTTTTCCAAAGCAGTTTAAAAATGTAAAAAAAAACAAAAATAAAAAGTGTTATTTTTGTCTTTTTAAGAAGAAAATTTACACTTGCCTTACTTTTTCTTCTTCCTCCAGGCGTTTCTAACCTCATCGATGAATTAATGTCTTCAGATGGTAAGTTCTTTTAAAAATGTTTTCCAGTCATTTATTTGCGTCAGTGCTGGCCTTCTGCACAGCCACCTTGTGGTCACACAGAGCAGCTTCTTTTGGTTATATTTGTTCTGACTTGAAGCAATTCACTGCTGTCTTTATCAATTAATCATATAGCTAGCATTGCAGATAAATCTTTTTAATATGTCCTGGCCAGAGGAGGATGGGTTCCAACAGCTGAGTGATGGTTCCTCTCAAGGTTTCATTCTCCTATGCATGCCAGTTTTTCCTCACCACTTTTGCCTCTGGCTTGTTGTTTTATGGCACTGATGCATGTTATGCTGCCTTGTTATGAGATAATTTATGAGAACAAATCTTAATGTTAAAGCATATAATATATTCTAGGAAATTGTGTGCTTCTAATATTATAGCAACAGTTTGGACAGGACCCCTTTCTACTCTAACATGACAATGCCTCTGTGTATAAGGCAAGGTTCAAAAAGAAAATGATTGATTCAGTCAGTGTGGAAGAACTTGACTGGTCTGC
>JAFVLL020009789.1:0-12582 GCA_021397915.2 Tor tambroides | reverse complement strand
ATTGTGTAATGATCAGCTAATTACAAAGAGCACAGTCCCATGCTGTGGTGAATTCAGCCTAGCTGCTAATGCCAGTCTGGCAGAGTGAATAATGCAACACCCCATAAGAGTCTCGCTCACAATAGTGCTACAGTAATGGTATTAGAGCACAAAGCAATTGATGTTTGTTTTTTTGTTTTTCTTTTTTTCATGTGTTCTTTTCTGTGGATGAAATGTTCGCCTTGAATATCTCTTTGTGAATATTGCAGCATATATCAGTCACCAATGTGTATTTACACACAGTTGTTAAGAGAGCTGTGCAGCTGATGCATATTGCCAATGAATAATAGAAAACAGCAAAACAGACTGCCATGGCTGTAGCTCCAATCGCATTTATGATACATAACCATGAGCTTCTGCAATTAACGAGTAAAAGAGCAATCATCTCCTTAATTAGCATATGAGGAGGACTTTGAGGAGGTATTTATTTTATGTAATCTATCTCCTTGTAATAAAGTATTGGCAAACCATCAATGCAAACATACTGTAAAGTTCTAAAGAATGTTGTGAAGATAATACAGCATACAGTGAGATCCAAAAGTCATAGGATTTAAAAGTTCATTTAAACCTGGAAATAAAAAGCAAAGGACAAAACTGTGAAAAAAATTAAAGAAGAGAGAGGTGTTATGATATTATCATGAAGTTATTTATTTACAATTCTTTGCTATTTCTAGGTCACGTATCAATAAGCCAATTTAAGGTGTTGACTGAGTTAACCACTTTTTTAACTCCAGTGCTGCTGTGAAAATAATAAAAGTTCTGAAATTCCAATTCAGTCATTATTTTTAATACTATAAATGCCTTTATTGACACTTTTGACCAATTTAATGCATCCTTTTGAGTAAATTAGTATTAATATTATAAAGAATCTTTGTGTCTTGTAATATATAATATATAAATATTCCATATATTATTAAAAATAAAATGAATGAATGAATGAATGAATGAATGGAAAAACAATTTTACCGACCTTTACCAGCTGTTGAACTATGGTGTTTGTGTGCATGTGTGCGAAAAGGTTAAATTGTTTACTTTTACAAAAATTGGAAATCTTTAGAAGCATTGGAAACATTTTCAATAATGGTCTCTGAATTTTGGTCCCCACTATAAATCAATAGGACATGCCTGGTGTAGTGGTTGCAACATGGTTGTCACAGCAGAGTTCAGTCCAGTGTCCCTTTGGCTGTTGTGACAGTGATAAGCACTTTGTTCCAGCATTTGGAGACAAAAATAGGGAAACTCACAGACCAAGGCTGACCAGCGTGACTCTTCTAGAGTGAGGGCTTTGCAACCATCCAAATGTAACAGAGCAGAACAGCACTAGAATAGGTGGACACCACGTCAGGCGATTCCATTAGCTGCATTGCACACGAATCAGAGCCTTGAATCTAATTCCATCTGCCACAGAAGAACAGTGAGCATCAAGAATCATGTGACCCTGCAAATGTCCTCCTGTAACATGCCGTAATGTGAACTCCGGGGCAGCTAGTGAGAGCAAGACTCTGAGGTATTGTGAGGCCATGGTGCGTAGTGGTTTGAAACAGACAGGCTGGACTAGTGCGGCTTGCGCCTCGGCACTGAGACTGATGAACGTGCCGTTCTGCTGAGATGGGCCCATTTATTATCGTCTGACATGACAAATCATTGCACAAGGATACAGGGCCAGTTTGTGCACTCTGCCACCCCACCACAACAAAGCCATTGGTAATTCTAATGGCCAGTATGTGCAAATGTGACATTTCTTTTATGGTCATGCAAGTATCTCCTTTTTGCAGACAATTTTGCACCATCAAATTTAAAAGGAAGAGTTTTGTTTAAGCATAATATTCAGAAAGGGGTTCTACCATTCCTCAATGACTGAATGTGCATTTGATCCACTTTAGTCTGGCTGCATAATATAGAGAAAAAGGGACGTGGAGAACCACATCTGAATACAAAAAGACACACTTTGTACTTGAATGAGATCCTTACATGTCATACATATAGATTTCAAAAAAAGCCTGATTTCTATGGGTAGGAACAAACCTGCAGTACACGACAGTCCTGTTTTTCATCCTCATACTAATACGCACCTCTTAGAAATATCCTCTCCATGTACGGGCATTTGATCTGATGGGTTTTTTTCATACTTGTTCCCTGCCGCTTTGAGCTTTGATGTCCATTTTCATTAAACAGATTGTGTTTCTTTTCTCATAGAGCGAGGTTGTGCTTAACAGGGCATGCTTCACGTGCAAAGAGTTGGGTCACCGGTGAAGCGTGTCTGCACAGTTTTTTAGAGCGATTTAGACTGGGTTTTGTCGTTGAGAAATGGCAGTGTACTTACAAGTACAGCTAATTGTATTTTCAATTAATTCCTTCGGCAAATGATGGTAATGATAAAAGCGGAGGTGACTTTTGGCACTACTCAACTGTGACTTTGTTAATTAGATTTGAGTCATGAGCAAAGCCCAGCAAATCCTCTTGTTTTTGAAGACGCTGTGTAATGAATGCAAATTTCTCTTGTTTTCTGTCTCTCGTCAGTTGTTTTTTTATACACTATATGGCCAAAAATATGTGGACACCCTCTTTTAATTAAAGAGTTGTACTATTTCAGCTACTCCCGCTGTCAGCAGGTATATAAAATCAAGCAAACATCCATGCAATCTGCTTAGATAAACAAGTTTCATATAGTGGGTCATATCTTTTCTGTTCCAGCATGACAATGCGCCAGTGCGCAAAGTGTGTTTCATAAAGAAATGCTTTACTGAGTTTGACATAGAAGAACTTGACTGTGGTTGGATACGTTAAATAATTGAGTTTTCTATTGAGTTGTTGCGAACTGCATGCAGTAACATAACGCTTGAACAGTGTAGTCCGAGTCACACAAAAATTCACACACTCTTTTAAACCAGTTCTTTTTAGTGAAACATACTGCACAAACAGTGTAGTCCTGTTGGTAACACTTTACAGTAAGGTTCCTTTTATTAATATTAGTTGCTAAATTAGTTGGTAGTATAGGGACCATTCTCACTATTAACTAGTTGCATGCCTATTATTGACATATTGTCTATTTATTAGTTTTATAAAGCACATATTCTACATGACCATATTCTACATCCCTAATCTTACCCAATGCCTAAACTTAACAACTGTCTTACTAACTATTAATAAGCAGCAAATTAGGAGTTTTTTGAGGCCAATTTGTAGTTAAAGGTTTGTTAATAGTGAGAATTGGACCTTAAAATAAAGTGTGACCACATTAGGTAACAATCAAACATATTTCTAAAGGATTCATTAATCTTACTTAATGTTATTTTCATCATTTACTACTACACTATTAAAATAAATTTTAAAAATTAACATTTTTTTAATTGACCTGAGCTGACATGAACTAACACTGAGCAGTTGCATTTTTACTAAGGGGAGACACTGCAAGCAAAAACAGTTTGAGATTTTGGGCTTTTTGGTTTTTCATAAAGTGTTTTTTTCAGACTAGTGGAAAGAAAACATCCAAAAGACACTGTTAAGTGTTTCTTTTATTGCACTTTATCTATTTGTGTCAATAGATTTCAATTACAATTACAATTACAATAATTTTGTTTTCTCAAAATGAGTTTTTTCTCCTACACTGAGCCATAAATCTCCACTTCGGTAGCACTTACACACACACACAATTACACAATTTTTATTCCTGTCTATATCCTGAAGGTTTTTACAGAGGGATTTGTTCATATATATAATTTGCTTGATTATATACATTTTAATCCCCCAAAAATGAGATACCCAAAATTCCCTCTGTTAAAACTTAAACAAGAATTTTGAAACTGATATCATCCAGTGTTTAGATTTTTGTACTAGAAATTTATGCAAATTAGCGCATATTTCATTAAATAATGAGTTGCGTATGTTAGAAACTTTTAATGTAATCAATCAGCTGGGTAAGTAAGGCGATAACTATTAGTTTTTTTGTTTTTTTCCCCCTATTCAGTGTCTCGCCTTAACTAATGTTAACAACAGATTAATAATACTGTTACAAATGTGTTGCTTATTGTTAGTTAATGCATTAACTATTGTTAACTAATTGTAAAGTGTTACCATCCCATTCATAAACAAATGGATTTTATCACCTGGTCCTTTTATTAAGTTATTTAGAAAGAATAACAAACACAGGGATTATCATTTCTGATAATTATACACATTTCTATATAGTTTTTCAGTTATGAAATTATGGTAACATTTAAAACAGGGAACACATATTCACTATTAACTACAACTTTTCCCTCGATAAACTCCCAATTTGTGGCCTATTAATAGCTAGTAAGGTAGCTGTTAGGTTTAGGTTTAGGTATGGGGTAAGATTAAGGGATCTAAAATATTCTCATACAAATTAAGGCATTAATATGTGGTTTATAAATACTAATAAACAGCCAATATGCTAGTAATATGCATGCTAATAAGCAACTAGCTAATAGCAAGAATTGGTCCTTAAAATAGTGTTACTGAAGTGATTTCATAAATAAAATGCACATAACTGAAGTATGCTTATTTGAATCAAAACTGACTCAAATAGGCTTAATGCCAAATGTTGCATGAGCAAATTTGAAAACAGTCTCATCACATCCATTTGCTGAAGAAAGTGTTTACAGCAGTATAAACTGACATTAGTATCTATGTACTATAAAGGTAATCAGCTGGCCTACCTAGATATTTTTATTGTATGCAATTTATTTAGTTTTAATATCTAAATGTTAGTGAGAAGAAGAAAAATAACAAACCTTTAGATAAAAGCATACGCGATGGACAGCGGTTATGCCCATCTTTGGTAACTCCTTTGAAGGCATCTTGAGTAAAACAGCTCTATATTTAATGAAGCACATACCAGAAGTAAAGAGACCTGTTTTACAGAATACATAAATTTGTTGTGTATAGCCCACAGTGCAACTGAATAGTGTATCTATAGCTGTTAGATCTGCAGCTAGCTAAGAGAGGAGATGTAGAGAGGAGAAAAACAGCCTTGCGAGTAAGGATAAAATCTACTCTGTGCAGCTCAAACAGACAGGAGGAGTCACCCATGAGAATCTCCCTCTCTGTACAAACATGCTGAAGCTCAGCACAAAAAAAGAGTGTTTTCTGCTTACTAACCCTGATGGGAGGAAGTCAATCTCTGGACCTTCTCAAGCAGGGCACGGTGGTTCACTCCTGCTTAACTGAACATTTGTCTGGCGGGCCAATGTATTATTCATCTGGACGGGTTTGCAGCTGGATTAGTCCCTGCTATGGCCTGTTTTCTCTCTGTCCGCAGTGATGTGCTGATGGCTTAATGATGCGACAGGTCTCTGGGAGGTGGTGGATGCATCTGGCGGCCGCTGACACCTGCCAAAAAGAGAATCTCCTGATGGGAAGAGAGCAGCTGCACAGCAGATGCAGGCTAATAAAACACTGCTCTTTACTGGTCTCTGATTGGCCGGCGCATGACAGAGGTGACGGGGAAACTGCTCTTTGTTTAAGCTTAATCACCAGACAGGATGCTGAGGTGAACAAACTCGTCTTCCTGTCACACACCGACGTTTCCTTGATAAAGCCAGTGGCATGCTGTTATTTGCATCATTCATTTTTAATTCAGAAAATTGCACTGCATATCACCCTTCATTTTGTAAAACTCTAAGTCTACATTCTAAAGACCAAAATATTTGTGCTTATAATCGCTGATGGTCTCTATGGACGTGTCTGCCAAATAATAGTTCACTGAGTCAGTGAACTGCAAGAGCAGCAAATATGCCCACCTGGAGCAGTAAAATATTCATGTCATACCTGGTGTAATGTGGCATCACTAATGCAGCGTGATGGCAGATGGAATTTTGCTGGGTTGTGTGGCAGCACTACAGAGAAGCCTGTCATATTTAATGGCAGACAGTCCTTGTGACAGTTCACATTAGCCGCTGCGGATGCTGAAAATTTTATATGTTTTATATTCCCTTAAGTCAGGCTTTGAAATATCATCAGGAAATTATACTGGAAAATGAGGTCAAGACTACAAAAAAACGGGCTCTAGAGTTCAGCTAAACTGTAGCGGAGGCTTTTAACATACAAACACAGATATGTACACAGAAATCAAAGATGAGGCAAAATGAGATGAGAAGTCATTAACGTTCGTTTGAGAATGTGTGTGATTTTCAAGATTCTACAGGCAATTACCTTTGTTCATAATTGAAGACCCTTTTAAGCTCTTTGGAGTCATGATTTTATGCAGTCAAGTTCTATCATAATCTGTTTTGTGGGGCGGAGAATTTGGAATTCATTATGAAATCTAGTGCCGTCCTCTTTTTACCAGTGGTTCTCAGCGTTTTTGATTCAAAGGCCCCCCATATTAGCTAAAGTATTTCCTCTGATATTTCTGCTGTGAATAAAACAACACTGCTTCTCTCTCTCCTCTCTCCCTCTCTCTCTCTCTCTGTGTCAACATAATAGTTAGGGCCACCTAGTATAAAGTGGGACCCTATTTTCCAATAAAAGCAATGTAGGGGTGGGAAAATGATCTTAGATTTCGTCTTGATTATTTTATTTTTTATTATTATTATTATTATTATTATTATTATTATTTAATTTTATTGGTCACACTTTATTTTAAGGTCCAATTCTCGCTATTAACAAACCATTAACTATGACTTTTGCCTCAATAAACTCCTAATTTGCTGCTTATTTATAGTTAATAAGGTAGTTGTTTAGGTATTGGGGAGGATTAGGGATGTAGAATATGGTCATGCAGAATATGTGCTTTATAATTACTAATAAACAGCCAATATGTTAATAATAGGCATGCTAATAAGCAACTATTTAATATTGAGAATTGGTCCCTATACTAAAGTGTTACCATTTTATTTTATTATAAATATTAAATAAATAAAACATAGTCTTGCATTAAAATAAAAAGTTACATTTAAATTAAACATAACATGTACATGACATAACATAACATGTAAACAGTAAGTAAACAATGTGCTACAATAGGTATACTATGCACTGCCATCTATGTCTATCTTTGAATGGTGGTGTGTGAGATGAGCCCTCAAGTTTGTGGTATTCTTAAGAGTATTTTACTTTCATATGACACTCCTTGCAAATCCCATATGTCCAGGGGTGCAGTGGTGCACATAAGTTTTTAAGCCTGGTTCTCATAAGAGTACCTGGAGATTTGGTTTGGTCCTCACACTACACATAGTGTGACCCATTAAATATAACTCTAATAATAATAATAATAATAGTGATAATAATATCATTGCACTTTATTTATTTAGTTTTTTTTTTTTAAATAAAATAATAAACAAAATAATAAAGTGCGGTAATACTATTATGTTTTAAAATTAAAAGGGAGTAATAAATAAAAATACAATTATTTTATAGTAAACTTAAAAATAAAAAGATAACATTTACTTTTTTTGCAAACCAGTGACTCACTGTGATTAAAACTCAAATGCTCTGAAACCTCCTGTTCCTAGTTTTCTCTTTTTCTCATTTCAATTCATTTCAGATCTGCCCTCTGCCACTTATAGAACACCACGGTCATGGAAACAACCATTTAATTTTGGTGCTTTTGATGCACAATAACTATTACAATAAACATGGTGGGAAATGACAGAAACACACCCAGCTCTCAATCATCTCCAGCATGTTTTTTTTCTCTTGTCTTCACTCAGAGAGGTTTCACAGCATGTTCAGCTCAGTAGAAGCAGGACTGAACAGTCACTGTAATTTTCATCAAGCAAACAAAGGAAAGCAATAGTATAAATCAGTGAAATCTGCAAGACGTTTTCTCCATTTAACGCTTTGCTTTAACGAAGCACGCAATGACCCTCTATTAAATGCTGGAAAAGCTGCCTTTGACTGTCATCCGTTTTGAAGTTCCTTCGAGTAGAAATACCTGATCTTTTGTCTGCGCTTTCCTTCCCCACTGATTCGTCGTCTCAAAGCTTTCTGACTGCTTTCTGAAGAACTCTCCTCAAATATGCAGAAGAAACTCTGTTACCATAGTAGCGTATTATGATATTCAGAAAGAACAACTAACCATTTGGGATGCTAAAATTAGGCCAAAGTGTGTGCATGCAGGCGTGTTTTTTTCCGTCTGTGTGTTTTTTTTTTTTATTGACTCCAGAATGATAATAAGATTCATCGTCTCTAACTAGACAGAGCAATTAAATTAACTGGAGAAGAAAGCTTCTCTACACGCTTATGCTCTGCACAATTGTTTTCCCTCTAATTAGAAGGAAAACTTTCTACTAGACTAGTGAAAATAAATTTGTGGTAAGTTTGTTTTAGTGTGCAGTTTTATTTTTTCCCAAGTAGTCCATCTCTTTTTATTTCTATATAAAGAATGCACAATTAGCGCCATTAACAAGTACACTAAGCTTTGATCTTATGTAGTCAGTGGCACATAGCAAGACATTGTTCTGTAGGTTAAAAACAATGCTTCAAAACAATTATGTAGTAGTCTATTTTTATATGTTCATTTTGACAGAGAAGATAGATTTAGCGTTCATAAGCAAGTCTTCCTTAAAGGGATAATTCACCCAAATATTAAAGATGTGTCATCAATTACTCATGTAGTTTCAAACTATTTCTTATCCAGAAAACAAAAGAAGGTATTTTGAAGAACTGTTTTTATCGGTATATTGAAAGTCAATAGAGTCTGACAAACAAAATGCATAAATTGCAGTTTTCATTGAAGACTGCCAATAAGGATTTTGTTTTTGATTATATAATAATGACAGTGTATCCACACACCATGCCCCATCGGCAATAGTGATGTCTCATTACTGGATTTATCTTGGCTCAGGTTCCTTTTTGAAGGTTGTTGGATCAGAAACGTTTTATAGCTACTGATTGATTACCAATTAAGATTAAGACCAACAGGCCAATTAGACATATAGAGACTAATTAAAAAATAGAAATAGAAGCAGTTTCATAAGTGCTCTCAAACTTTATAAAAATTATTTAAAATTGAAGCAATAGTCAAAATTTGACCAAAGACTTGTTAAAACTTTGTGCATATAGCACCATTTATGGAGTATAGAAAGGACTTACTGTTTGTGTATTCTTTGTTTTTTTGATCCGTCTTGTGCTATCTTAATTTCTATTACTTTATCGTAAATATTTGACAATTTCACTTCATACACTGTAGGCCCAGTCACCAAAGACATGGAAACCAATGCTGAAAAAAAAATCAGTTATGCATGACACTTCCTTTCATTCATTTTCCAGATGCTCCCTGCTGTCTAGATGTCTTGCACTTCCACATGCTCCATTTCCCTGTATTAAAGAGGGCCGGCTTATCACTGTGTCTGCGAGTCTGTTAGCATTGCATATCTTACATGCAAAGTGATTACAGCAGTGGCAGCACCCAGTCATCCATGAAGACAGCAGTGGTTCACAGATTTGGCTGCACAGCTCTCGGGCAATGGCATTACATGACATGTTGGCAGGAAAAGCTTTATACACATGAGAGACAGAAAGCATGGAAGCCATGCATAAGAAGCTACACAAACCCTCAGGGCCACTTCGGATAACCTTCTCATTTTCATGGAGTTAAATATAGGTTGGCGTAGGACTCCCTCTTATACACAACAACTGAATTTTTGTAGTCTATGTTGTTGGGTCAAGAGATCATGCCAAAGTTGTCATATTACTGTATATAGCCACCAGGGGTTCTAACAGTGGCGTTCTGTCCATATTAGCTGCGAATGCTCTGCATACCCAGGTCGTCTGAGAGAATGAGTTCACAGGCTAATTAATATAAACATGATTATAAGTTGATCCCTTGTCATTTGAGATGTAACTTAAAGCTTATTAAAGTGTTGGGAATAAGTACGTAAAATTATTAATTTGACAAACAACAGTAATATTCTGTAAATCTCTGTCAGTTACGGAAACTTCCGGACAAGCAGATTCTCTTCAGGTTTGGCGCCTCCGCTCTATCGCTGTAAGACTCTTCAGGATTGTTGCGTGTCCTCATTGGTTTGCTGGCATGTGGCTGATTTCATGCACGAGGTAAGCTGTCTGCGAAGCGCTTGCCCAAGAAGAAAAATGCACTGTTGCTGCCAGATTTCAATTGCCGAAAATCACATTGTGTTTGATGCAAAACTAACCCGAGTAAATGAAATAAAAAAAAAAAACATTGTAACTGTTTATTCATGCTTTTTCAAGCAAACCAAATTTTGAAAGTCCACTGAAAACATATCTCATAGACAATGTTGAAGATATACGTTATTGTCAACATGCCTAAGTGGTAAATAAAAAAAAAGAGTTAATAAAAATGTATATAAAATTTTAAATAATAACAAACATCAGGAAAAAAAGAGGAAACATGTTTTCCGTATGCTTGTGTCACTTACAGTTAAAGTCCTTCACTGATTTTTTTGTTGTTTGCAACATTACTTGGCAATATTTTAAAGGTATTATTATTGTGGGGGTTAGTGTCACCTGGGTGGGCGTTTTAACTCCTATTCACTGGGAATAAAAATAAATAAATAATTCAGTCGATGGAGAGACATAAACCAGGGAATCCCCTATCTCCCCACCCTCTGAATATTACGTATCATAACGTAATTACGTGTGAACGTTATTTGGTGGTTTTTACTTGGAAAAGCTATGTTTTCCTAGCATTCAAATAACTATGGATAAACCTGAAACGATAGAAGGATTAGAGATTAATTTCGTTTACAAATAAGGTAGGAAATGTACATACTTTTAAATCGACACCTGCCACGGTGTTTCCCTCTTTGAGCGTGCCCTAAAAGTCGATGAGGTGGGGGGGGGGTCTTAATCTTAGCACTCAGCACTTCCCGGAAGAGCTACATTGAATTCGATTCCTCTATTGTGTCTTTCTCGGACAGTCCCTTCACACGCTCCTTCATTACAGGGAGGCTGCAGTCCTGTAGTTCCACAGGTTTGATTGGACCATGACTATAAAAATGGGCACCAATCTGCACTCCTTCTATCCACCTCCACTTGAATATACCTTGTGCTGAACTGAGCTGATTTCTCTTCACACACAGTCAAGCTGGAGGTCCAGCACCTTGCTATCTCTGATGATGTCTCATGTTAGAAGTGTGACAGGCTGATTGAGATTTTGCAAGGAGCTAAATCTTTCCTTCCACATGTGCACTTTTTAACATTTTTTTTCACCAACTAGCCTCTGACTTCTTGGAGATGTGATGAGATAATTGACCTCTATTAAGACAAATATAATGCAGAACTTAAAGTGGTTTGAAGTGTGTAATTACCCCTTTTACCTGGACCTTGTCTATTTTTACCTTGTCTAAGATTCAGACTAAAAGTTTCCACCTCAAACTGGCATGATAATTGGGTCAATGGCAATCTCTTTTTCTGTCCTGTATATTAAATTATTTAAAAGACTTGAAGAATCTGTATTATATATATATTTGGGAAGCATATAGTAAAAAATGTCCTAAAATGATAATTATGAAAAATACCTAATTAATAAAAATGAAATTCTTGAAAAGAGAAACCTTACAGAGATCACAGAAGAAAGACATTCATGCAGGTTTGGAACAGCATGACGTTGAGTAAATGTTGACAGAATTTTGGGTGAACTAACTTTCATACATTGTTTTCAGAATAAAATATTTTGAGAAAACTGAGACCTCACAGCAAACTAGATTGGCTGTTTTGTTACCAGATTGTGGCTGATATAGCTTATAACGTATAGATGTGTCTGCTGTCAATGAGACACCATATCACACCTGATTTTGTACATTCATTCACTATGTGCCTTTGACATTAGCTGACGGCAACCCATGTACATGCAACACATATACATGCATCTGTTGCTAAATGCTTCATGTTAAGTAGCAAGCCATGACAGAGAGAAAACAAGTGACTATATCAGAGCTACAGAAAAAAAAGAAAGAAATTTACGTGTTGAGCGGAACACGTACCATTTTGTTGCATTTTTAAAGCATGGTTTGAAGGTTTGGCAAGTTAAAGTTCAGTCTGTCAGTTTTAATTCTCTTTTCTTCCACGTCTATTTTTATTTATGTATTTTGTAAATATACCATAGCAAACTACTGCTGCATGCCATGAAGGGAATTTGTACAGTTCAATATACCTAACCTATGATTAAGATAAGTGTAAAGGGTTATATGAAGACTATGAATTGTATCTTCAAGTTCAGTGGAGGGCTACTCTCATGGCATCCGGGGCCCATGCAAAGGTTAAGCCCTTAATGGCTTTGATTTACTTCATTAAAATCCTTAAGGATGACAAATAAGGCCGTATAGCACTTCAATGTCATTGTTATCAAGGAAACGTCTGATTTATGCCAGCTCGGTGATGGCTGCCCTAACCCTGACATGTTCCGGAGGTCCAGGAAAATAAATGGCTAAGCTAAGAAACCGGAGGCAAATGACCGCAATAAATGCTTCTCCCAAGTCCCAGCCGCCCGCTGAGGCGATCCATTTGTTAAAGTGGGAAGTGAGGTCAGGCCTGGACGGTCCCACAGTGCCTGTTGAAGCTCGGCAGATGGCGGCCCAAGTGCAGACCAATTAAAAA
>JAFVLL020009788.1:0-28161 GCA_021397915.2 Tor tambroides | reverse complement strand
TGGCAGCGCTTGTTTATTTGTTCGTGTTTTAGTTGGTTAGGTTTGCATTTCGTTATGTTCTGTTTATTGTGAGATGTAGTAACTATAGCAACCGCTGCGCCCATTACCGTATGTTGACAGGAACTACCGTGAAACACTTAGTATAAACACTTAGGTAAGGGTGACAGTTAAGACGTTTGTTGCAACGCTCTTAAAGAAATCCCTTACCTCAGGGAATTTTTTCCCCTCAGGAATACCCCCAAGTCAAATTACTTAAGGACTTTCATGCAACCGGGCCCAGAACTCCAGTTATGATGTAGATTTTTGAGGTGCACTCTTCTTATAAATTAATCTAATACTGTTCCTACATAATTTGTAACAAAAACAATGGTAAAATATCTATTTAGGATTAGGAGTCTTAGACCTGTCCAACAATATATAGTTTGTAATGATTAGATAAGGATTTAACTGTAATATAGTGAAGTAAACTTAGGCATCCTTCTGAGGGGATGGGTGAGAGTTTAAATAAAATGAAATACTTTTATATGAATGCTGTCTAAATATTAATAACTATTTGAATTTGAATAATTGAGTTTAATAAATGCAGTCAACAAATAATTTGTGTAAAAGAAATGAGAACATGGATTTTCATTAAGTATAGTTTTAACACAGCTGCACGTAATTTGTTGTGTAATCGGAGTGTGATCTTTTATTACATGTTGTTAATGTTGAATTGCTCTTTGTCAGTGTCTAGAATCATACTTTTGGCAGATCTGGAAGCCTTCTTTCACAGCTCCAGACGGCCTCTCCCACTGCTGGTCCGAATTCTGCACAGTACTATGGAAAACCAGGACAAAACATTGACTTCCCATTTCAGGTGAGTCAGTGTCAAAGGTTCATTCATTATTTCTGTGCCACAAAACATTTTAGGCCTATGATCTCTTTCTTTCGCTTGCTCCCTCTTCCTCTCTTTCAGGTGTATTGTGAGGTGGCTGATCAGAGTGGCGTCATGTCCATGGTTGTATGGAATGATCTTTGTCCTGAATGGTTCAACAGACTGACAGTTGGCTCAGTTCTATATCTGCAGCAGTACTCATTGAAACACAGTTATCAGAACCGGTCTAGACCACATATCCGCACACTCTCTCTTATGACTTTCCACTCCATTGGTATGGACTCCAGAGCTTCTCAATTGCTAGCTTTCTTATGCTGCATTTTCACCTAGGTTTGATTTATCTGGGTCCAGTATTGGGCCATTTCTTGAAAAAGTTGTATTTCAGCTCTTTGTTTGTGGTTGTTCTGTGGGTTGTAGAGATCAGCCTGAATCCTCAAAGTCCTGCTTCTGTCGTGACGGTGATTCCACCAAAGAGTGTTCAGCCTCAGTGGGGTCTGCCTGATGTCCCATACAACTTTGCCACAAGGTACACAGATTTATTTAAAATTTCAGGGCATTCTGCTCTCATATTTTGAGTAATTACCCTCAGATGGCATTATGGTCAAATACAGGGTGTCCCGCAAAAATGTGCACTACTGTTCAGAAGTTTAGGGTCAGTCATTTTTTGTGTGTTTGTCAGAAATCAGCTTCTTTTAGCAAGCATACATTAAATTGTTCAAAAAGTGAACGTAATGACTGGGTTTCAAATAAATGCTGCTCTTTTGCACTTTCTATCAAGGAATCCTGAAAAAAATTCCACTAAATCATTAAGGAGAAAAAATCAGCATATTAAAATGATTTCTGTAAGATCATGTGAGTAGTGACTGAGGAAAATTCAGCTTTGCCATTACAGGTATAAATTACATGTAGACATTTTAAAATGTGTTAAAACGAAAGCAGTTAAAATGTAGTAATATTTTACAATGTTACTGTTTCACTGTATTGTTGATCAAATAAGTGCAGTCTTGGTGAGCATAAGAAACTTTTTTCAAAACCTTTACAAAAACCAAATCTTACTGACTCCAGCTGCTTGAGTGGTAGCATAAATCAGTGTGTGTCAAATCCAAATTAGCAAACAAAGCAAAGCATAGCTAAAAACTAAAGTGTTATTTTATTGCATTTTAATCGCATGGTTTTAATTTTTAATACCTTTATGTTATTGATTTGTCTTAACTATAGTAGATGTTAATTTGTCATGAAGCCAATCAACAGTTTCCTGCTTGTGATCAGGTCAGAGGTGGACTTGATGAACAGTAACCAAGCCTGTGACATCATTGGGCTAGTGACATACGTGGGCCGGGTTGAGCGAATTAGGAGCAAGGAAAAGACAGGTATAGTCAGTAATAGTGCTTGCTAATATAAGCTACATGATTACTATTCATACTTAGGGTTGATAATTGGTCAAACCACCATTAAATGTTTGTGTGTGTGTGTGTCAGGACCTGAAAAGTTCTGGGCATATCGTTGGGTACATGCAGTGGATGGGACGACAGACTCACCATTTATCCTGGAGATCTTCTCCTCATCCCAGCCAGAGATCTTCAACAACATCTGCCCAAGTAAAACATCAGTCCACGTACACATACATTGCATTTCTCTTATGCTAAATGACCTTATTTTATGATCTCTCTCTTGCTCCGCAGTGACGTATCTGGTGTGCACTCAGATGAGAGTGTGTCAGATGGGTTGTTCTGTGTATCTGACCAGTAGCACAGAAACACAGCTCTTCATCACAGGTAGACTATTCAATCAGCCAATGAGGTCACAGATAGACACAATCAGCTCAGCTTTATTTATATGTCTGTGTGTGTGCTTTAACAGGCTGTCATAAAAAGCAGCCCTATGTCAATGAGCCAAAAGTTAAAGCATTCATTCAGTGGACTAAGACACTGAAGGACAGTGTCATGCTGCGGAGGACTGCGGTTGGAGGACATTACTGCTACCCTCCTGCACCACCCACCTTCACACCAATCACCAACAGCAACACAACCAGTGAGACTGAGCCTTCCTAAACTGAAACAGTATTCCGACTGAGATAATTGCACGGAGTTGTGCGGTTTTTGATTCACATTGTTCAAAAGACTCCAGAATTGTTAAATGTTAAAGGGATAGTTCACCCAAAAATGAAAATTCTGTCATCAACCAGACAGTTGCTGGTAGCCACTGACTTCCGTAGTATGAAAAAAATACTATGGAAGTCAGTGGCTACCAGAAACTGTTTGTTTACCTACATTCTTCAAAAATATCTTCTTTTGTGAAGACAAAAAATCATACAGGTTTGGAACAACGTGAGGTGAGTAAATGATGACAAAATGTTCATTTTGGGCTGAACTATGATTTAATTAAATACACTAAATGCATGTATTCCTGTGTGTTGCTGATGAGCCAATTACAGCAGTGGCTGATCTGAAGGGGGAGCTGGAGAGCCTGCAGTACAGGGAGCATAGGAGAGTGGCTGTACAGGGTTATGTGGCTGCTGTGCAATACCACACATGGCCACCACAACCTGAAACGCTACACAGTGAACAACAGGTCTGTACAACTAGGTCAAGATGAAACAACCACCATTAGGACAGTCTGTCATTTCCCTTTGCATTTCTAGAAAATTTGCTGACAAAAACAATGACATGATGTCATTACAGCAGGAGGGTGTCTCCATGCAAGGAGTCAGTGACTCTGGAGCTGCCGTTCCTCCCTCCACAAATGATGAGATGACTCTGACACAGAGAGAAATGGATTCAGCCTCACCTGATTCTGATATTACAGTCTCACCCAAACGCAGGAGAGTGCAGACAGGCTCAAGGTAAGGCGTTCTTCACCAGTAGCCATAGTGTATCAAATCCATGAGGATATTGTTCATTGTGAAGTACCATTCAAAAGTTTGAGGTCGATGAGAGTTTTAAAAGCAGTGTCTTATGCTCACCAAGGCTGCATTTAATAGATACAGTAAAAAGAGTAATATTGTATCATATTATTACAATTTAAAATAACTTTTCTGTTTGAATATAGTTTAAAATGTAATTTATTCCTGTGATGGCAAAGCTGAAATTTCAGCATCATTACTCCAGTCTTCAGTGTCACATGATCTTTCAGAAATCACTCTTATATGTGGATTTGGTGCTCAAGAAAGCAACTTTTTTTGTGAATGGGAATCTTTTGATTATAAATGACCTCAAAAATGTAAACAGCAGCTTAAATATTTAAGGACAATTCTAAAGCCAAATAATTCCATTATCAAAAGGGAAAAAATGTATGTGTCAATAAAAACAGTGCAAAATACTGTTTCTTGGCAGGTAAGGCATTTATGGCTGGGTTACTTATCATTGGCAGATGTAGAAACAAGGCTGAATGAATATTGCTTAAAGGTATCATAGGTGATTGTCTTCAGAAACATTTTTTGTTATTCTGGTTGAAAGTCTCTTCACATCCTGATAGCAATCATTAAGTTAAGTGGTCTAAATGTATTTATCTGTATTTATATATTCTGTGGAAGGTGTAGGACCAAGAAATGTTCGCCCAATCAAAACGCGCGGTCCGAGCGTTTTAATTTTCTCTCCTACCTGCCTGTCAACGTATGTATTTGCATACCTCTGCGCACCCTGTTCGCGCAGACATGACACGTCATCAGCGCGTTCACGCAAGCTATTGCAGACAGAGCGAGAATGGCAGGCAAACATCAACAACCCGATCTTCCTTCCTGGTATTGTAGTACTTTCACTAACTGTGCTATAAAGTTTTCTCACCGTGAATGACACATGATGTAGCCCAGCGGTTCCCACTGCAGTCCTCGCGCTCCCCACTCTGCATATTTTGCATGTCTCGCATTAGTTAACATGGTCCGATTCAGATAATCAGCTCGTTAGAAGAGAGCTACGTACATGAACTGTGTTCCGATTGACATGCTCCCTACACAGTGTTCATTGCTCCCTACTCCCTGAGCAGGGGAAATCCGTTGAAGTTTACTTCACTTCGGAACATTCATTCACGGATTGCGCTGCGCAGCATCTTCACACACAGACGAAACTTACTAGAGAAGTGTGACATAATATACCTCTGTAAATAAATACCATTTAAATTCACGTCTAGCACACTTTAATTGCCCTTTGTATGGAACATATATGTTTGCTTTGAACTGGACCGTTGATGTAGCCTATTGTAGTAATTTAATGTTGTCTCTGGTATTCTGCTCTTTGAGCGTATGTGCGTTCAGGGGGCGTGGCTTTGGACGGCGATTGCAGGGAGGGTGGGACATTCGCTTTCAGTGCTATCAGGCTAAAGTTAGCATTTTCCGAGATCTCCAACGGCACCTTTAATTTATGTAAATACTTTTTTTATAAAAATTTTGATTTCATTTGTGTGTCACAAAATTTATTCAGAAGAGTTCATCGGCAGTATTTCACCAGATCCAAAATGCAGTCCAACAGGTAATCTAAGCACATTACACTTAGTCTATTCATAAATTAGGCAGAATGTAATTCAGCATACTAGTAATAACAGAACATCTGTTTTTTCCTCTAAAATATTGTGTATTTTAATCTGAAAACCTGCCTGTTGTGTTTTGAAGTTCTACTCAGCTATTACTGAGATAAAATAGGTCAGAGTGATAGAAAATTCATCTGATGTATATTCAAACTTGAAACTTGTAAATTTAATATACATTTATTTAAATTTCTATAATAATGTACATTTATTTAAATTTCAGTGCCTTGCCCTATAGACTTCCATCGTAAATGCTTAATGTAAAATTTAAATCTGCCTTTTTTTTTAAAACTGAGATATTATTATGAATTCAAAATTATTTCCTGCAATAATTGACTGCTTGCCGGAAGATTACTTTCAGTCTCCCCTCTGACTGGTCCCTCAGGCAGGTAGGCCTTACCTCTCATGAAGAGGAGGAAGAAGAGCGACAGGATGAAGGCGAGTTGGAGTCAGAGGAATCTGAGGTTGAAGATGAACATACATCAGTTAGACAGTCAGCTGAAGGAAAAGGTGTTGTACTCTCTAAACCTCACTGACACAAATATATAAAATATAATATAATAATATAACATAGGGATGTAAAGACATCATAAATTATGTTTTCAAATAAATTGAACAGAAGAAAATGAATAAATCTTATTAATCTCAAACTTTTGAACCCAAAAACCCAAGTCCCAGATTTAGAGCAAGCTGCCAGCCACCCCACTGCATTATGGGAGAGCAGAGTCTGGCCATTAGTGAAACCGCAAGTGACTGATCACTTTTGCTGTGGTAGACTCGATCTGGAAAGCATTCCTGAAAAATTCCACTTTGACGATAGAGAAGTTCTACTACATCACCTGATCCTGAGTCCAGCCAGATGGACGCCCGATCTCACCTCACAGACAGACACACACACACCTGTGGCCTGCACCAGCTACTTCACGCTCTCCGTTCTGGGTAAGAGCAGCACTTGCAGCTCACCATGTTGTGGACTGGAGCTATAGCTTCAGGTAATACCTGGACTTCACATCTTCTCTCAGGGCTGAATCAAAGAGCTGCAGTAGATGTTCTGTTTGTGCCTGTCGTCTCCCCTGATGACCCCAGAGCTGCTGGAGTGCCGCACACTCGGCATGACAACTCACTGCTGTCCTGCATATCAACAGGACGACTGTGTGTTCAGCCAGATGGTAGCTGCCCCGCACCAGGTGTGTGTGTGTGTGTGTGTGTGTTTCGCTCTGTTCGGTTCACCTTCACCATCTCTGCTGAATAACCTGTGAGTCATAGTGACACATTGTAGCACTAAAGTGTGTGTGTTTTCTGCAGCGTCGTTGATGTGTTCTGCCCCTCAGCTGGAGTCGGAGCGCGTGGTGTGTATTGTTGATCTCTGTCTGCTCGGAGAATGCAGGGTAGAAATGATCTGCTCCAAACTCTACAGGACAGCAGACATCTGCCAGCCTGATGGCACTCAATGAGTCGCCACACATGAAAATAATCATGCAAAGAAAAAAGTCCTGTGCAAGTCAGATGACGGATATCAGTGTGTTCCGAGTTCAGTTGTTTTAGGGGACTGGAAAACTGATTTTATGTGTGTGAATGGGCCAGAAAGGTGTTTTGTATCTGTATGAATAATATATGCTTGTTTGTAATTTCAGGAAACATTTTAGAAAAATAAACTCAAACACAAAAAACATTTTTAAATACCTTTATTTTCATCTTATGGCTTTCTGTTGCACAGGCAATAAAGATTTATGTAAAGACAGCATAAATTAAACCTTTTAACAAAAACATGTTAGTGCCCTTTGAGAAATACTGTCCAAAATGGTGCTAGGCAATCCCACAATTGAAGTCGTGTTTCAAACATTTTGAAACTAAAGATGCAGCGTGAACTAATATTTTCAAATGAGTCAGAAAGTCTAAAAGATTATTTTAGTCTTTTTTTCCAAATTCAAACAGATAAGGCTTGATATATATTTACTCCTAACCCCTGGAAAATGCATGTATACATCAAATGTTTTTAATCATATAAAAAAATCTGGGGTTTTTTGTAGTTTTTTTTGTGTGTGGTCCAGTTTTAGATGTCATTTTTTTTCACAGTATAAAATGAGCACAAAATTCCTGCTGCTACAGGAATTGAGGTCGGAAATAAATCTGGAGATTAAAGTAAGGGACCACAGGCTTTTTATTAAAGTACTGTTACCCTGGGTTTTCCTCCATAGCGTCAACAAAATGTAGATAACGTGTTAACACAGAAGTGTGGCTTTGTGTGTGTTTGATATCCCTGCTGAGGTAAGTGCAAAGCAGCACAGAAAGAAAAACTTAACACAACCTTCTTCCACATTACTGGTAAAACATCAAAATCAAAAACGCTGCTGGAATCATGCCACATTAAAACATCTCATCATATGCTCCATCTTTCTCTCTGCTGCAGTTTTTGTGTCACTCATTCAGCTCCGTGTGCTGTACATGTCTGCGTCCTCTGGATTAGATTGGCCGTGGTCAAGCAGAGAAGGGTCAGGAACAAAACGTGACTTCACTAGAATGGAAAGAGACGGTGGATTTTAGTATGTGGAGAAGTGAAGTGCTTATGCTGCCAGGTTTTGTAAGCATTATTGTTTTACAACATAAACAACTGGTATTGATGATAATACTTTACCATTCAAAAGTTTGGGGGTCAGTAATTTAGTGAGAAAGAAATTAATACTTTTATTTAGCAAGGATGCATTAAATTGATCAAAAGTGGCATTAAAGAAATGTATAATGTTATGAAATAGATGCTGTTCTTTTAAATGTACTATTCATCAAAGAATCCTGAAAATATTGATGATAACAAGAAATGTTTCTTGAGCACCAATCAGCATATTAGAATGATTTCTGAAGGATCAGGTGACACTGAAGTCTGGAGTAATGATGCTGAAAATTCAGCTTTGCTGTCACAGAAATATTTTTAAACATATTAAAATAGATCGCCTTAGTGAGCACAAGATACTTCTTTCAAAAACATAAAACGACATTTCCCATCATTCTGTGAGGCAGCAGAAGAATGATAACGTTTACATTAATATATAAAATAAATTTATGCAGCATAAATGACAATGTGCATCTTTTGCTCTTAATTAAACATTTCTGTCTTTGTCAGGTAACTTTAAAAAAAAAAAAATTTTACTTAAAAAATAAAATTTAACTGATCCACAGGAATTTTCTAAGATAGCTGCATTAGACTAGTTGGAGGGGAAAACGCTAAATAAAAACCAGACTTCCTTCATAACTAAATATGTTTCCTCACCTGTGGCTGGCTCATCTACAGGAGGCGGGGCCTCTTCAGCTGGGGGAGGTGTCAGAGGAATGACTTCTTCAGCAGGGGGCGGGGCAACAGAAGCAGGTTCCTCATCTACTGTGGTTGGGGTGGCATCTTCAGGGGGTGTGGTTTCCTCTACTGTAGGTGTAGTTGAAGGCATGGCCTCCTCTATAACAACTGGAGGTGCAGGGACATCAAGTTCTGAAGCAGCAGGGGTAGCTTCTGGGACAATTTCAGGATCAGACTCCGCAACAGGAGTAATATCCATTTCAGCAGAAGGTGCTGGCTCAGGAACAGGGGTGGATTCTGCATCTAGGACAGGCTCAGAGGCAGCAATTCCAGATGCTACATCAACATCAGGAGGAGGTTCTACAGCATCTTCTGATACAACATCAGCTACTGGGGCTAAATCCGCTGATGGGACAACTTGTGTTACTGGTGTGACATCCTCATCTGGAACAGCAGCGGTCGGCTCAGACTCAGGCGGTGGTACAGAAAGTGATTCTATATCTGAGCTTGTTACAGCGGCAGCAGACTGTAAATATATTAAACATAAAAATATAAATTACATCGCAATACATCGAAACTTTTGAAAAATAATTCGACAAGTGGACAAATTGAGGAAAATAAATGCCAAATTTTCTTGACAGCTCATTGGCTGTTATAAAGGATAAAACTGGAGTGTCATTTTTAAAGTTGCCATGAAATGGAACTAGCAACAGATCTTTTCAACTGTATTATGACAAGTGAGTAAAACAGATTATTAAGAAAGAAAAAATGCAGGACAAGGACTTGATTCTGTGCATTAGTTGATGAATGGATGGCAGATCTTGGGTGCGTTTCCCAAAAGCATTGTTAGCTAACTATGGTGGTAAGTTCCATTGAACTCTATTGGTAACGATGGAACTTGCAACCACAGTTGCTTTTGGGAAACGCACCCCAGAATGAGAGTTTGGGGAAAAGGGGCGGGGTTTAAGCAGACTAAATGACTGGAGAAATCGATCATACATCACCAGAAAGAAATCTGCTGATTACCCGAAGATCAAGTTATGACATTTTGATTACGAGGTCAAATAAAAATGGAAAAAATTAAACATGCATGGCTGAATTGTTCACAATAAGATCAATAACATGCATTTAGAAAATAGACGGGGTGAGTTTTCATTCCTTAAATTTGCGTTGATTCATTTAGCAGACACTTAAAAACCAACATAACTTGGTTTTATTATGCAACTTTGTAGCTTACCTCCACACTAACAACAGGCATGATGACATCTTCCTTTGGTTTGGATTTAAACATTGAAGCAACAGATGAACTTACGTTATACACCTTTTTACCAGTAATCTGTGAAAAAAGAGCAAAAATGAGGGGGAAAAAACAAATATTTTAGGAATATAAAAGAAATGATTTCCTAGGTTTGGGAGAAATTAACACCAAGTATGTAGAATGTACCTTCAGGACTCCAACAGTCTGTGTGGGGTAACATACTGCAGTACCAGCGGTAGCCAGACCAAGAGGAACGAAAATCCTCTTTAAACGAGAGCCTGGGCAAAAGCACACATTCACACAGATGATGCTTCCTATTCGCTTTAAATGGTAACACAACACAAAGTAACCGCATACTTAGCTTACCCTTGCGTGCCAGGATCAGGCCACCCAATCCAGACACACCGATGACACTCACTCTAGGCAAGAAGCCAGAAGGTGGATCTCGAAGGAAGTGATACATGTCTAAAATCAGAGAAGGTCAAGAGTTAAAGGTCAGGTTTACAGTCATTTCCTCCCTCTCTCTCGCTAACTCACTCACTCACTCACTCACTCACTCGAAAACGTTGGGCTCACCTTGCCCTGCATAGTAAACAGATATCGCTCCAACTTTGACTGAAGTGAAGGTGTTCTGTAAAAAACAAGAACAGATAATCTTTCATAAATTCACACTACTTCAACCATCTAACAATGACAAATTAAGTCATTATCACAGTGTGACAGAGCTCACCTGAACGGCTCTGACGTACGGCTGCAGGCCTACCCTCACGGCCCCCAGCCCCGTCTGCAATATACCAGGCTGTTCCTCCACAAACTGAACAGCAGGACCATCTGGGGAGTAGATAGACAACTGGACAAAGACAGAAAAAGAGAGAGAGAGGTCATGGTGATATATTTAACTGTATTACTTTACATTCACATCCATTTGAAAATTTGGGGTCGGTAAGAAGTAATATTGTTATTATATATATATATATATATATAAAAATGTAATTTATTCCTGTGATGGTAAAGCTGAATTTTCAGCAGCCATTACTACAGTCTTCAGTGTCACATGTTCCTTCAGAAAAATTTCTTATCATTATGTTGAAAACAGCTGAGCTGCCTAATTTTTGGTAGCAACTGTGATGTGTTTTTCAAGGATCCTTGTGATGAATTCAAATTCAACTAAACAGCATTATTTAGAATTTTAGAAAGTCTTAACTGTCTTACTGACCCCGACACATTTGAATGGAAGTGTACCAAAGTTGTCTAAAGTGCAAACTTGCACTTCCAATGGACATTTCAAACAGTAGTATGGTACATACACATTTTAGTAAATGTAGTAAGTCACAGGAAATTAACATATTGCACACCACATACCTACTGCAAAAACAGTACTTATAGTACATATATAATATTCCAGACATGATTTTTCTTACCTCTCTTGGAGATATTAGCTCCTTCTCATTTATGGAATAAATTCTGAATGAGCTCAAACCCACTGCAACGGCGGCAGCAGCAGGAAGCGCTGTATACTTCAGAATCTGAGGATCAACACAATAAAATAATACATACTATCTTCAGTTGTTGACCATAATAACATAGTATTAAATGACTGCATATTCATATACCACAGTATTTAAATGGTGGTTCATGTACAAAACGTTTTTGTATGTGTTGTGTACTTTTCATTGAACGTGTGTAGTATAATAACTGTCAGCTCCTTGATCTGCCTTAAGCGCATTATCTGTTTTAGTTTAATGGACTGAAGCAGGAGAAGTCGCTTTACTGCGTGTAATAATCCCAATCCCACTGTCTCGAGTCTTCTGAGTGATAGAAAGTGACAGAGAGAATGTCGTCTCTCAAAAGCTAGTCAGGTGCCTGAGACTGATGTCTAGGCAGCAGATTATGTTTTAGGACACAGGCAGTGTGAGATCATTAGTGTGAGTGTGAGTTTAAGAACAGCATGTTCTTCGCTCTGCTTTAACAAACACCGTGTTTACGCTCTGATTAACAGCTGCATCATGTAGATCATAAAAAATGATACTTGTCAAGATGTGTGATACTATTCTGCAGAATGCCCATATTATAAAGTACTACACACGATCATTTGAACTAACTCAGCTAGAAATGTAACTCACCTTGGCCGCCATGCCGGTCCCGCCCCCTTCAGTCTCACTACGGAAAGCAGGAGGAGTCGTAAAAGCCCCCAGAACGCAAGAGAATATTCCTGATGAGGTTCTCATAAAAATAATAATAATAATAATAATAGGCTACTAATAATAATAATAATAAATACCCCAATTAATCCATATGACAAATAAATTATTGTTATTATTAAAATAATCAACTCAATCAACTCATCAACTCAAATTCAGTGATTTAAAATATTTAACAATTCTGAAATGCATTGTGCAATGGGTTATTTCTTGTGTACGTTTAGTACTTGCACCCCCTGCCATGGATATGAGGTCATTTGCTGTAAAAAAAAAAACAAAAAAAACAACAATTAACCACATGTTAACCTTACTAATATAATATAATATAATATAATATAATATAATATAATATAATAATCTTCATTCCCTAATTTTATTAATTCGTTCCCAATGCGAGCACGATTTACGAATTCTGAACTCATGGCCACGGTAGGGATCCATAGGCTACTTGGTAGTAAGCAGTTGAAATAACGTTAATGGACAAGAAGTACGAACACAAAACGAGGCCTTAAAGAGGACAAGGGGTGCAGAGAAGTTAGTCGCAAGGACACTGTGGATGAATTTGACGAAAAGAATGCCGGAGAGCAGCTAAAACGAGTGAGTAGTGTATTTTACATTTTTATGTATGTGTGAATATTTCTTTGGGCCGCCGTGCCAAGATTGTTTGCGTGCAGTAGTTTAGTTTAGTATTGACATTGCAAAGTGTTGCTCAGCCGAGGTTATTTTAGACTCATCTTAGTCGCGTTCTGGTTGTCAAAGTTATTGGGTAAAGGTATGCTGCTACTCAAGGTTACGTTTATGCAGCGCACCTTCGTTTACTTGTAACTTGCTGAATAGACAACTATTACTTACTCTTATGTTGGATTTGAATGGCTTAGTACTTTACAAAGATGATGTATTTATCAGGCTACTCGGATGGAAATAATGAGATATAATGTCCTTTGCAAATGTGTTTGGTTTGATATTTTTCTGATACGTTATAGTGAACGTCTATAAACGCCCCTTCGTTGCACTTGTATTTGGGGCCGCTTAAAAATTGCATATGGGTCATTCCGTGTCAAATCAACCAAATTTCGGAAACTTCCCAGGGTCAATTTTTTTTTTCTATATTACATGATATATATTTACTGAGTAGTCCACCATTTTTGTGAGCCAGATTACAGGAGGGTAAAAATGGCTTCAGAAAGATCTGTATTTTTACATAGAGATCGGTAGGTTTAATCCCGTATCTCTAGGATTGAGTCATTGAAGGCTTTTAAAATGAAGATACCAAAAGGAAAGTTTGTTAAGAACCAGAATCTAAAAGGATATTAAGATACCTTTAATACTTCTTGAGTTTCAGGCAGGCAAACTCAAAACGTGAGGCAAAATCACAAGAAGTGTTTTTGCCATTTTTAAACTGTCACCATTGGCATATAATGAAACAAAGATTGCTAAAGTCAACAGGTTTTACTAATAGACCTACCAATCTCTGTGTAAAAATAAAATGATAATGCTGCCAGCTTTCTAAAGTCATTTTATCCTCTTGTAATTTGGCTCCGAATCTCAGGTGAAAATTGCCATTTTGAACGCCCTCTACAAAATACTGGATTACTCAGTAAATATACATCCATGACATTTAATATTTTGGGTTTCATCACTGTACTTATTTATCCTTCTTAATAAAAATTATGAACAAAATTCTAAGCCGGGGACCTCTGATTGAGTTGACACGGAATGACCCATATGGGTCCAGGGCTGATTCTGTCTCCTTTTCCAGGTAATCAGGTGCTAACTAAAATCTAAATGATATTGGTTTGGTGGTAAAGATCTTGCTTTTGACAAGAAAGCCATCAAACCCCATAACATATTTGTGACCCTGGACCACAAAACCAGTCATAAGGGTCTCTTTTTTTTTTTTTTAATTGAGAGACTATTTGGAAATCTGGAATCTGAGGATCTGAGAAAGTCGCCTTTAAAGTTGTCCAAATGAAGTTCTTAGCAATGCATATTACTAATTAAAAATGAAGTTTTGATATATTTACAGTAGGAAATTTACAAAATATCTTCATGGAACATGATCTTTACTTAATATCCTAATGATTTTTGGCATTAAAGAAAAATCGATAGTTTTGACCCATACAATGTATTTTTGGCTATTGCTACAAATATACCTGTGCTACTTAAGACTGGTTTTGTAGTCCAGAGTCACATTTGGTAAACCAAGCAAAATAGGTATTGCATGTCAGTGGATGTATATCAGAAACGGTGGCACATACAGTTGCATTTCAGCTTGAGATTTCACTGGACACTGGAAACATCACACAAGATGAGACAAAACACAAATACAGAGTGCAGAGAACTCAGTTTATTAGTTTAACATTTTACAATCTGTATTATATATATTTATATATGTATTTATATTTCTGAAAGCAAAGAGGATTAGCTTTGAATAATACTGTGAATAAATATCAGGCTCTTCCTGGTGTTTTAATATACAGAAGGGGAATTTTTGAAAGAAAACCTTGAAAAAAGAGCAATATGTTCCGTCTCAATGTTGCAGTGCAACTTACACCTTATACAGCATAGCCGTGTGGGGGAGAGAGGGGGGGACATGCCCTTAAAACCACAGTGAAACCCCGATGGCCTGGATAACACACATTCACTCACTCACACACACATCATGAGATGAAACACGGTGAAGTGTAAAAAAGAATCATTAAAAAGGTAACGGGCAGATGTGATTTTGAGAGTCGCTTTGGTAAGAAAGCATCAACCACGGACATAAAGTATTGTCTGTGTGTGGGCAGTGTATGTGTGTGTGTTTGTTCCAATGAAGTTTACAATTAACAAGCCATTAAATGAGTACATTCTATTCAATTAAAATACATCCCACAGGATTCTAAAAAGTGACAATCAAACTTAACTGTAACACTGAGCACATATACAGGGCTGCGTTTAAAACCAATGTGTCTGAACAACTTCTTAATGGGGACGAATGAGAACACACACACACACACACACACACACACACGACATTTGGAAAAGGGGACATTTTGCGCTCCACTGCCGAGAATGAACCAATTGATTTTTATTTATTTAATTTTTTGGTATTTTAAGCTCTAATTCTCTCCCGTTTGACTTTATCCAATTCTAGAATCCTGAGCCGCTGACGTCTAGAATTGCGAAAGGGAATAAAACTTAGGCTTTAGGCTTGTGGAGTCTGTCTAAGGGACACGTACATTAGCAAACAGAAACTAACGACCTGAATGTAGCCCATAGCTCAGAGGTAATGACCAGCAAAGACCCGGAAACAAGCAAAAACAGTCATAACATCAGAGAAGCAAAGCTTTTCGTCTTTTGTCATCTTTTTTTCTGTAGAAAAAAATAGAGAGTAGAAAGGTCCTGCGTTCGCAGAGTCAAAAGATTGCATTCACGAGTACAATTCACAGTTTTAAACAGAGGATGCAGCTATGCAAATAATATGTTCTTATATACAGACTGTTCTCTGGCCTGATAGCATATAGTAATACATTTTTAAACCATGCATGAGTTTAGCTATAATATAAATATTCTAAAGAAGCCAAATTAAACACATTTCTACCTGCCAGGAGTTCATCTTTTCCCGAATGCAAATGTCATCAAACTCTCAAAAGAGACTCTTCGGCATCCAACTGACTCGTTTTCTCATCTTTCTCTTGTTTCTCTAATACACACACACACACACACACACACATACGCGCACACATACACACACACACACACACACACACACACACTTTCCAACACTCTTGCTTGCTTTGAGAGTTGTATAGAGTAACACAGTAGGGCGGTGTTGCTTGGTAACAGAGTAAAGCCTGTTGCCCATGGCTACATGAGTGCTCTTCCTGCAGCATTCCAAGGGAAGGAAATCAAAAAAAAAATGTAAACAAAATATATATATATATATATATATATATATATATATATATATATATATATATATATATATATATAAAATAAAGAAAGAAACAAAATCTTCAGAAGTTATATTAAAAAAACTCCTTTTTTTTTAACTCCAATCAGAGAGAAAAATAAAAGATTTATTTTTATATACGGTCCTATTTTGTTCAACAGGTTGTCAATTAATCTGAAAAGATGTTTCTTCAGGCATGCAGTGGGCACCTCACGGGGCCTTTCTTCCATCCGTCTCAAAATGTGGCCATGATGAAATATATTGTACAGAGTTTGCAGTGAGCTGTAAATGTGCAGGTAACACTTGCGCTTCCGTGACGTTTGAGCGGTTTGAGTCACCTTTCGGTTTCAGTGGCTGCGTGTCTTTCTGCAGTAGTTCTGGAGGCTGGGTCAGGTCTTTGACATTGATCTTACAGTGTATTGGTTCAATCCGGTGTCACTCGCGGTCAGGAGGAGGGCAGTATCAGGTCATCCGTCAAGGAAAAAGTGAAGACAGTCTGGATCCACAGTGTTTTTCAAAGTGTGTGTGTGTGGGTTTGAAATGCACGACTCGCATTATTCATATACCTTTATGTCTGTATTTTAGCGTGACTGTTTGGCAGTCATGTGGGTGCGTGACTGTTTCTCACACGTGCGTTTCTATGAAAGAGTGAGTGTGCATCATCAACGTTGGCGAGAGAGGTGAAAGGTCGTTGGACTCGCTGGGCGGTTCCAGTGGGGCAGAGCTGAACTCGCAGATATCCAGGAAGAGCTCGTGGTTACGTTGCTTCCATTCACGAAACTTCCTTGAGGTCAAACAAGGGTCATCCAGCAACTGACTGATTATCGCCAAGTCACCCTCCTTTGCCTGTTGGTGAAGAGGAAGAGAGAGGTTGAAAATTCACTCTGATTCAGAACTCTATTCTTTGTACAAGAAAAGCATTTGATTGGCTAAAGGCCCGTTCACACCAAGGACGATAACTATAACGATAACGATATATAGTTCTAAAAATCATTCTCAGTATTAAAGAATAGCAGAGTTCACACCACAGCTACAACGATAAAGGCACAGAGAAACGATATCGTTGGAATCAATTTCAGAACCATTTTTTCCAACTGATGAACGATAAAAACATTGACATCCAAACAGAATCAATCCTGCTATAACAAGCTCAAGAGTTTAAAGCGGCAGACGAGCGTGCCCTTAGAATAAACAGACGATACCGTTCGCTGGTGTGGATGCTAATAAAGTTATCTTTCTAGTTATTGTTCTTGATGTGAACGAGGCTTAAAGCTTAGGCCTGGACGATATGACCTAAAATCAAAATCTCAATTAATTGAACGTTTTACCTCGATTACGATTAATGAATGATTATTTTTATTTATTTATATTTGTATTTTTTTCATAGTTATAGATGTGAATCTGACTCATGATTGCTGTTGCATGTGATCTTCCTCTCAGTGATCTTGTCCTGTCACTCTATATATGCAAGGATGTGCAGTGCGTGTAAAAGTTAAATTCTGTTAACTTGACACGGTGTATAAACGTGCCACTCACGTGCAAGACGCTACAAAAGACACGAGCGCAGTGGTCATACACATCCGTGTAGTGCTGACTACACGCGCAGTAGTATGTTTTTCATGAGAAAGTATTAACAGGATTAAAGAAACGAAATAACTGACATGAGAGAATTACGTCGGTTAGTGGTTCTGAATTTCGGTTTCGATTGCTTTTCGATTAATTGTCCAGCCCTACTAAAGATTTTGAAATTCTTCAAAGACACATTTAGCGAAACGTGAAAAATCTGCTTTACCAACTAGTGTAATTGGCTTAGCTTTTAAAAATGTCCAAATTTCTACACTTCATCGAAAATAACCATTGTATTGTAGGAGTCTGCCTTGTAGCCAGGTGCAAAAAACAGTGGCTTAAGACCAAGCAGATGCTTCTGTCAACCACTAGTGCATGGAAAGAATGTGAAAGGTAAGCCTTTCAGAAAATTCAGTTAACACTACTAAACAAACATTAAGTCAGCAAATTAATATTCATGAGCTAATCTAATAAGATTAGATAAATGTGTCCTTTTCACTTTTCAGGTAGTTCCTACACTCTTGCCAGATGGCAGGTGACAATGTCTTACTCTTGTTAAATGTTTATGGAGATCCTCTCAAATTGTCCTTTAGATTCTTCTAGATTTGTTTACGAGGAGGAATTCTAAGTTCATTTTTCAGATTTGAACTTGGACCTTTTGACCTGTTTTCTTTGCGCACAAAATTAAGGTTGAACCACTAATGTCACATGGACTACCCAGGCGAAAAAAAGTGCACTTCGATAATGTAATTAAAGTGCTCTATTTTAATATTCATATTCAATGTGTCCCAAAATAGCACATTGGAGTACATTTAGATGTTCTTAAGTTTATCTTAAGTGCTAAAGAGTAATTTTTAGTATATTAAGGGCAAAATTAGTGTGTGAAAATGGAGTGTGTTATGAAAGTGCACTTTTTTTTCGCCTGGGTATTTTAACGATGTCCTTACTACCTTTCTGGGCCTTGAACATGATAGTTGCGTTGCTGTCTATGCAGGGTCAGAAAGCTCTCGGATTTCATCAAAAATACCTTAAATTGCGTTCCAAAGATGAACGAAGGTTTTACAGGTTTGGAATGACATGAGGGTGAGTAATTAATGACAGAATTTTCATTTTTGGGTGAACTAACCTAATACAAGAATGCATTAAATTGATCAAAAGTGACAGTAGACATTTATAATGTTACAGAAGATTTCTATTTCAAATAAATGCTGTTCTTTTTTTACTATCACTATCACAGGAATAAATTACAATTTAAAAATGCATTAAAATAGAAAATGGCTATTTATAGAAAATGGCTAATAATATTTGACAATTTGTGGGAAGTCGTGGCCTAATGGTTAGAGAGTCGGGCTTGTAACCCAATGGTTGCGGGTTCGAGTCTCAGGTCCGGCAGGGGTGAGTGAATGTCCAGCGCTCTCTCCACCCTCAATACTACGACTGAGGTGAAACCCTTGAGCAAGGCATCGAACCCCCAACAGCATTGGCTGCCCACTTTTACTGAATTTAGATCTAATAAATGTTTTGATGAGCAAAAGAAACTTTTAAAAACATTAAAAAAAACATACAGATCCCGAACTTTCGCCACAGTAGAGTACTAACACTATATTTTGTTTTATATTACATTCATCCACAAAAAAACATGCCTGCAGTCGAGTTTATAATAGAAGTCTACCCTGTTATAGTTTACGTCCACGTTCCAAACCCAAAAGTATAAAAAGTTCAACTGCTTTCTGTGTTTGCATACCTTTAGCGTGGAGCGGAGAACCCGTATGCGGTGCAGTCGTTCATTTGTGGCGGGGTCATTGCTGCGTTTGATGAAGGAGCGTCTGAACTCTTGTTTGGTGGAAGGCCTCTGCTGGCCGAAAGCCGAGAGACTGGCCTGCTCCAGCGATCGGTACAGCTCCTGCAGGCCGTCCGTGCCATCGGACACTTTCTCTTCGCTCTCATGCCTCCTGCTGCTAGATTTGCGAACCTGTTTTTCCACCTCTTCTTCCTCCTCTTCCTCATGGAGGTGAGTTCTTGGCCTCAGAGTGCCGTGTGTGTGCGCGTGAGCATGCGTACGGGTGCTGCGGTGCGAGTGTCCGTGTGTGTCGCGGTGGCGAGGGAGGCTCTGACTACGCTGCTTGTGAGTGTGATGGTGAGGCCGGGACTCTTCGCTGTCCGTCAACGGAAACGGCCCGTCACGTTCCAGAGGACGCCGGCGCTGGGCGGGGAGCGTGGCCTGACGGTGCTGATCAGGTGACAGCAAGGCTGGCTCCTCCTCTTCTGCGGTCTGAAGGTAGTGTAGGCCTGTGCTGGTCAAGGGGGTTTCAATCAGGTCCTGCCATGAGCGGCGTTCTCGATGGGAGGATCGGCAGGAAGAATGGGACTCCTCGGCGGAGGAATGCGAGAATGTGGAGCCACTGGAAAAATGGCGCTCAGGAAATGGACTGGACGAAGTTGCCTGAGGACAAAAGAAACACTGGTCATTGTCAGCTGTTAGTGAGAAAGCTAGAGGTATAAGATGACACTCAGAGAGAGCGACAGAGTCAGTTCACTATTTGTTTTCCACCAGTATGGTGCTGGTGCTCAGCAAAAGGCAAAAAATGAGGCAAAAAATAATTGACAAAACTGACCATGTTACATCATATATTGCTAAAAAAAAACAAGCATGGCAAATCACAGCTTTTGTTTGCAACTTATTTTCTAATCTGAAGTAATGTAATTTAACATCTTGATGCCATCATTATGAGTTGGCTGGGCTTGGTAAGATTTTTAATACTTTTGAAAGAAGTCTCTTATGCTCACCCAGGCTGCAATTATTTGATCAAATATAAACCATATAAATCAGTAATACTGTGAAATATTATTACAGATTACAATAACTGTTTTCTATTTCAGTATATTTAAATTTTTTATTTTTTTTTTCCTGTGATGGCAAAGCTGGATTTTCAGCAGCCATTACTCCAGTCTTCAGTGTCACACGATCCTTCGGAAATCATTCTAATATCCTGATTTGTTGCTCAAGTAGCATTTCTTATTATTAATGTTGGGAACAGTTTTGCTGCTTAATATTTTTTTTGTGGAAGCCATGATACTTTTTCATGATTTTTGATCAAAAGAAACTTCAAAAGAACAGCATTTATTTGGAAGAGAACTTTCATTTTGAGTACACGTGTTCACCATCACTTTGATAAGTTTAACGCATCCTTAATTTCTTTAAAAATACGTACTGACCCCAAACAGTCGAATGGTTGTGTGTATTATATAAAACTGTTCTAAAAAATAATAATAAATGAAAACATTTTTACTATGAATTGTCAAATTAATTTTATATTCTATACATTCATAAATTTAAATTTGAAAGTCAGTTTGCAGATAAAATTCATCTATTTCAGACAGAAGGGGGAAACAATGGTTGGAGTGAATAGGAATATGAATGAGGTGCTGCAATGGGTGATTAGATTTGTTGAAACTAAGAGAACGAACCTAGATTTATGTCATGCACTTTTGTTTTGCAAATTAGAAAAAAAACATGGTCGAGTCATTATCCTGACGCTTGACTTCTGATTTTACTTCTTCAGGATTTGAGGTTTAAGTGGAAATTGTTAACAGCCTCCAGAACCAGTATCGTGGCAGTGTGGCGGTAGAAAAGCGGCATGTGTTTCAGTGTTCAAGAAAATGAAAGAGTGTTTTGGTCTCAATATATGCAAATGTGTACTTAGACCTGAGTTTATACTCACAGAGGGGTTGTGGTGGTACGTGGCTTCCTGTTTGAGTGTCATAGAGCCATCAACCTCATCCTGGTCACTCTCACTCCAGTAATCTAAACCAAAAAAAAATTAGAATCACATATACATGACATTATAGTTTATGATAGTCAGACTAGGCTTTTCAACAGCTTACAGTACAACCGAATGGTGCAAAACTAGAGTCAGTGAGATCACAGCACTGTGGGCTTATGGTTTCATCACAGGATGTGATCTCACCTTCATCAGGACGCGGTACCGGATCGTCAGGCGTGTAGCCAATCGCAGCCAAGCCTAAGCGGTTCATCCACCTGAAACAGGAAACAGAGCCGTGAGAGGAAATAACAGTGGGGAGCTGATGTTTGAACAGGCTCTGAAACCACTCACCTGTTCATCTCCTCTAAATGATCTGTAGCAAAAAAGAAACTCTTAATTTTGGGATGACATGCTTTGAAGGCACTGAAACAAAAAAGACAAAGAAAAAGAGACATTCAGACACAAGTTTATGTGCTTTCCTGTAGCTCAAATAGTAGAGCATGGCGCTAGCAACGCCAAGGTCATGGGTTCGATTCCCAGGGAAAGCAAGAGCTTTGGATAAAAGCGTCTGCTAATGCATAAATGTGTGTGTGCGTGTTTATAAAAGAAAGATCTGCAGTGACCCAGTTTCCACTAGCCAGTGGGTTTCAAACACAGACCCACCCAAACACCAGCAAACTCAACACAATAGAGAGAAAGAGTGATCTAACACTCACTGTTTCCTCCTGCACTCAATTGCTCTGTCTATCCGAAACTCTGGCAAACTGATGAAGCCCTCTGCTTTCTCATCCTGAACGAAAAAGTAAAGAACAAGAGAAATCATTTCGGCATCATAACTACGGCAGTTACATGATAATGCACAGATTTTTTTCTAAAACTGAGAGATGAATGTGTGATGCACATTTTAATATGCAAAAACTAGAAAACTTAACCTCACTTCGAGGTGTGAGCCTGTGACCAGGCCATCAGTAAAGGCAGCAGGTAATGAAAGTGCTGATAATTGTGTAATTAGTAATAATAGTAGAGATTGAGCGGCTGGATGTGGAACTCTTAAGCTGTTTGAGATCCCATACATCTTTCAAGTGGAAACTGATAAAAGATGAATGCTATAGCTTTCATACATCTGTACACACAACCCAAGAGAAGTGAATTGTGTTTGTTTACTTACGTTCTGATTGGTGTACCAGTACAGGTTGGAGTCTTTGAGAACGAACCAGTACTTCTTCCATTTCTGTGTGAAGTAGCCGGTGGCATCTTTCTTTTTCCATAGCCAGCCTTCACAGTCCCCATGACCCAGATCTTTGCAGGCAATACGCCTTCTGCTGGCACTACTGAGGGAACCTACACACACACACAGCATATTAAATGACAGAATAACACTGTGATAATATGATCACGACTATATTCTTTTTGACAAACACAACACACAACCCATGTGCTCAGAGTAAACCCCAGAGCTTGTACGCATCTCATCTCATTGTACCTTTGCTTTTTTTCTTGGGCTTGGTCCTCAGAGAGGCATAATGTACAGACTAGAGAGAGGAGAAGAAGGACACATAAGGAACGAAGAATTGCTTGTTTCATTCTCAAAAACCAAAGCCTTGAGGATTTCTATTTTAAAAGCATCATGAAATTCTATAACAGACAAAATACATGCTCATCCTTTCATATAAAAATAAATAAATTTTATACTTTTGAATTTAGTAAGTTTACTTTACATTTAAAATATATATATATATATATATATATATATATATATATATATATATATATATATAAAATAGTTATATCCTCATTACGACAAAGTGTCCTGAGCATAATCGAATCTTAAAACAAAAAATGTATTAATTAACAATAGAGTTATAACAGATGGTATCATAAATATTAAAAATAAATATAAAAAATAAACTAAAACATTTATTGTTCTTATCTAATATTGAAAAATGTACTTGTCTTATAAAGTCCAAACCTGAATTATGTCATGAAAAAAATTGGTGTTCATCAACTAATTTCTAACTACCACAAGACTTTTTTGTTGCCATATTGCAAATAAAAATTCTCCAATCAATAAAAAAAAAAAAACTACTGAAAAACTACTGCATGTGTAACACTTGTTCCCAACAATATGTATTTTCAATACCACTACTGATGCTGTAAATGTGTTTATGGTTTACCTTCCTCATTGATGCCCCTGCTTGTCGGTCAAGTCCTGAACTGGCATATCTGTAGAGAGACACAACAGGAGAAAGACAATGAGACAGTCAGACAAGAAGAGTTCTGTTTTCAGTGGCGTTTTAATTACGTGATTATTAGAACTGCCTGGGCATAGCAGTGTAATTTATGAATCCACCTGCAGTGAGAATAAAATAAACTAAATATATATATTTTTTGTTTCTCACCTATTTAACTCAAACAAAGGCACAGGTAGTGGACAGGATGCTGGGGTTTGAGGTTAACTTCATAACTTATTCTAACTGAAACCACCCTAACACTGCTGTTCATGCTCACACACACACACCCTCAAACATACACACCCTCCTCTCACTCACACACACACAATATTTCTGAATAGTAAGGACTACAACTAAACCTCAAACACTCAGACAATGCTCTTTAATCTAATTCTCTTTATGCATCATAACGGCAGAGAAACAGAGATCGTTCCATGTTCACACAGACTTGTTCCAAAGCATCAGTCTCCACAGAGGAAATAAAAACCTCCTTAAAACTGCATCCAAGGAATTTCTGTTCCTCATTTTTAAATAAACAGCAGTTCATTAAGATCGCCACTGTGGTGAATCTTTTGGCATTGTTTGTTGTACTAAGATGACATGCTGTCACTTTAAGAACTAAAAACTTGCTCCCCAGTCCAAAAAAAAACAAAAAAAAAAACAGTTAGTGATTATTAGTGTCCAAAAACATCTCATTCTTAAATCCTTGGATTTATAATGTAAAATATATATATATATATATATATATTTACATAAAACCGGCCACATTTACACATCAAGGACATCAACTCTATGCTCAGAATCTTGGCCAGTCCAGTCACAGTCAGGTAATAATGAGGAATAAAAATATCAATAAAATAAAATATGGGGAAATTCACCAAAACTTGTGCTTTGTAGAGCACCTACACATCTGGCCATCTGTAGCACCTGCCACTCTGAAAACCTTTCTAAATGAGCTCAGTGATGAGAATCAGAGGCTGAAGGTTATTCAAACCAATTTTTATTTAAACCATTTGAGTGACACATGGCAGGGCAGATTATGATATATTATTGTCAATCTGACACAGTGTAATACAGGCTATGCAAAGAGCCACATATTTTTGTGGAACTCATGTGTAAGCACTTTTTTACCTCAAGGGAGCGTTTACAAAGAATTATTGAAGACAAATGCAAAAATAACAGCCCAAAAAAGCAATTCTAGCCGTAACCTTTACTCTTCGTGTTAACAAGTCAACCCCAGGGGATAATAATTAAATAATACAAATAAATATGATGATAATTTAAGGAAGATATTAAGTTTACTTACCTATCAGCATCTGCTCGAAGAGTGTCTGCAGCTCTCTGGGGCAAAGAACAGAATGACAAAGAGAAAAGAGAGACGGAGAGGAAGACAGATTTGAATTTCCTGTTCTGTTATGAAAAGAAACTACTGTTTCAGAGACGTGTGAGTGTGTACAATCACGTGACATGGATCAATAATTAGACTAGTATGTCACTAGATGAGGCAATTTTTACTTTTTTTAAAAAAAAATTTTATTAAACAAATATAAATGTCAGAATGTTTGACATGCCTCTAAGTTAAAACACTAATATTTGAAGACAAAAAAAACAAAAAAACAACGATGTTGACTGACATCAAACAATTGAAATTGTGTGAGAACGTCCACAGCTCAGATCAGATTCGACATTTCCCTTACATGGTAGTGTGGCATCGTATTAGAGTCGGGCACGGGGAAGGGCAGCCCCTCAGGGGGACCTGTGTCCAGACGCACAGGCGGGGCAAGCATAGAGGGACTAATGGGAAAACTGGGACTGCTGGGATTTCGGCTCTTCTTCCTGGATCGCCTACTTGTGTCACGTTGGGAAAACTCTGCCTCTTCCTGGATCAACAAAATCCTATCATCACTGAGGAACCGCAAGAGGGAGGAATCAGAATCTGATGGACAAAGACAGAAACCAAGCAGTGAGTCACATTCTGAGCCAAAAATATTATAATGGGAACATAAGCTTACTGCAAAATATTCAACTCTTCATGACTCCAGCCTCCTAAGCACGAAGCTACTCTGACACTTTCCTGTGTGTGTGTGAGGTTTTAGAGGTTTATTTCCCCTCAAGGAGGTTTGCTTTCTATTTATATCTGTGCCAATGTCACCTACGCAATCTCTGTTCTAATCTTAGAGTTGTGTTTCCACAAAAAAGAAACAAGGAAGTAATAAATTAGTCATTTACATGTCATCTTTCACACCCCAAAAACCAAAAAGTAAAGTTGGTTATTGTCATTGACGTCATTGACATCATTCTGTTTTAATTTGTTTTAAACAAATTAATTCATTTTAATTAAAGAATTGTTACTAATTAAATATAACTTTTTCATACAACTTTTAGGGGCAAAACCATTTCTTTTTATTATTAAGTGAAGGTGATATTCTACATTAATCGACTGTTATAAGTTTCAAGCAGCATAAAAAATTCCAAACAGATAGAAACCTCTAATATGGTCACATTGTTCTGTGGTTGTTTTTTGGAGGAAAAATATATCTTTTTCTCATTAAAATATATTCAGAAAAAAGTTACACTGTACTGAACAGCCAAAGGCAGCTGTAATGGTTGTTTGAAGTTCCTCCAGTTTTCGGAAGCTGAGGTGGCTTCTTCAAAGAAGTCTGTCCTACACTTTGCAACTCTCAACTTTCACAGACAAGCCTGTGCAACAGTATTTCCTGCTTTTGGTTGCAAAGTTCACTAGAACAAAGTCACCACCTTACAGCTTCATATTTTTTGTTCTCATGCTCTGAAATGCCAGTTCTATAGTTTTGTGACATTTATGTTCTTCATATATGCTTGTGAAATCAACTTACACTGCAAATGCAAGGATATGCAACTAAGAATGATGCTGAAAAACTAGATTGTAGTTACCAAGAAGCTGCTCCTAACTCAAAATACAAACATCCACGTAATACATTCACATATTAAGAAACACATGTTTGGTGTAATATAATATGTGATTTTTATAATCACAGGGGCACTTCCTAAATACATGGCAAGAAAACTATGCACATACCCACTGGCTTACACCTCTCTTTCCTAGTGAAAGCATTAGAGATGGAGCATTTATTACTGACACTGAGCTCTGACCTGAAATCCTCACAGAGGTCAACATCTGTCCATTTTTTAAGAGACAGAACTGTTAATGGCATTTTTGGGTGGACCACTTTTAATCTCACTGCTAGACAAAATCAGTGTTTGCCATGGATGTCAGAAATGTGTACAATAACAATAAGGCACATAACAGAGCAGAGAAGTATAATGAAAAAAAGACACTTTAATGAAAATATATAATGTAACGATTAAAAGTTACAAGTTGGTGCCAGTGGAGTAAAAAGCAGTAAAGCAGTAAAATATGCCAACAAAAGTAAAGTAAAATCATCACCTCTGCTTCCTCTTTTGTAAACTCCAGATTCTTGAGGCTCTGCCAGCCATTCAGTTCCCATCGAAACCTGTCGGATGTCACCTACAGGTAGACATATACAACATTCAAGTATGTATCTGTGTATGTACTGTTGTATTTCAGAGCATCTTTCATCTATTCTCTCAGTGTGTATTAGTGCACGTAGTAGCACAACTGCAACATACTAAATGGCAGAGATTTGCAGTTTAAAGCCGGAGCTCCCTAGTGGCTTAATCTCCTGTAGTGCACTGCGTCTATGTCCAGCTTAAAAAATGGCCATCCAGACATGATGTAAGATGTACATTGTGTAACTTCGCATAAGCATACAACACTTTATTTAATAATATATGAAACAGTGCACACTTTCATATATTATTTAAAACAGAGAATAGAGAATATATATGTAGGTATGTATGTATGTATGGTGTGTGTGTGTGTGTGTGTGTGTGTATTTTCAACGTTTTCTAAACAACCAGTGTGCAGCCTAGAATTATGCATTATGTTTGATTGGAAATCTTATACAGTATCACAGTTAGTCAATCTAAAACAGTGATTGTGCATTTATAGCTGTCAGCCATGTTGGTACACAAATAAGCATCTGAACTTATTTACCCAGTGCACCACTTTCGTCCATCCCCTATAGATAGTCCTTGATTAAATAAATGTACATTTACTGTAAAGAGAACTATGGTTTCTCTGCTTGATTTTGAAAAAAATAATGTAACAATGCAAAAAAATGCTCATGGGCATAAAATAGGTCTCATTTTCTTAATAAAAAAATATCATTTCTAATAATAAACTACTTTAGGACATCAATAGTAATTACATACAAATAATTTGATTTACAACTATATATATATATATATATATATATATATATATTAGTGCTGTCAATCGATTAAAAAATGTAATCGCGTTAATCACAGTCATGGACTGTGATTAATCGCAAACTTAAAATACTAGGATTTACCTGTAAATGTGTTTAAATAAAGAAATGCATGACAAACTAGTTTAAGGAAACAGAACCTTTCACACCTCCGCCAGGTATGAGACATAATCCTTATTATTCTTTTATCATTATTCT